>JANKYF010000007.1:48834926-48849442 GCA_029829435.1 Erythroxylum hondense | reverse complement strand
TAAACGTTGAGCCTGAGGCTCTGAATCACTTATGAGCTCGAAGCTCATTTTCACTCGTTGAGCTTAAAGCTCTGATCAGTGGCGACTCTATTCACAACAGCCATTATATTCCATGCTCTTATGCCATGTGATGCACCAGTCACTACCACTCGCTTTCACAGATTATCGAACCGTAGTCCGACACGTATTAATCACATCACACTGATTCCATAATTTCACATTACTCAAAATATCGTATGATCACATAAGCAACACCTTTATTTTTCACATAAACATAAGGCATTTCGCCTTTCACTCAATCAAGTAGATTTAATCAAATGAATATGAGATGCTCATGTGACACTATTATATCACAATCAATGCATGGGTCACAATTTACCATATCATAAGCAAGTAGTTCTCAAATTCACATACAAGTAGCACTTCTATCACACAGCTCAGTATCACAGTCATCGGACCTCCTGTCCGGAACCTAATAAAATCAATCCACATCCAGTAATTAACTTATAAAAAATAAAATAAAACAGAACAAAGGTTGAAATAAGACCATCTCAGTCTGCTCACAATACGCTCCAGATTAGCATTGCTTCCAAATTCTGGAAACGTCTGACTGCAAACTCTTAGCCTGCACAACGCATTTATGCAATACGTTACACACACATTAATAATTTCGCACAATTATAATCATTGATGCGTATATATCTACGATGCATGCTTATGACTATCCCGGTATCAATCTATAAATTTTATCTCAAAAACTATTCCAAGATCACAACTCAAGTATGCGTAGGGTTTAGCCGCACTAAAATTCTTAAACTCGCAATTTGTGCTTATTGTAATTTTTCTAAAACCATACTTTCGGGTCTACTACTCCTGATCGATAAACCAGTCCACATAGGATAACCTAGGCAACCTCTCCTTGATAGAAAAATTCCTCTATGTATTAGGAATTCATAGACACTAAAATCACTCAATTCGGATCTCTATAGGTCCAATTATTGTCAAAATACGGACCAGAAAAATAATTACTCGGTCCTCTAACTTTGACTTAATCAATCAAAGTCAATTTCATCTCCAAAAATTCATAATTTTACATAAAAATGAAACTAAATATCTCATGAATCCAATGCCTCGAGAATCAGGTCAATCGGAGGTCGGATGACCAAGTTATAAGCAAAAGAAGGCAGAAGTCAAAATTGGCTGCTCGCGACCGCGAGCCGCGAGACTCGCATTGAACGCGCGCGCTCGCACTTGCAAATAGCACGAAACGCGCTCGCCCTTGCGAGCTGTCGCCCTCACGAAGGCAAGCTTCCGTGCCTAATTTTTTAATTTTTTAATTTTTTTTCAATTGCCCTTAATATACCTTCTTTTCTTCCACATTACACAACTCTTTACACAAGGGTCCAAAAATTACAAATGAAATCTCATTGGAAAGATCTCAGAGAACCCTACAAGTTTCATGAGGGGCTTGAAAACCAATTTCACCTCTAAGGGTGTCAAAAATGCAATCAACGTTTCTGCCTAATCTCATATTTTCTAAAACAGTGCTACATTATTCTAAAAATCATATCTTCCCATTCCCTTTGTCAAAAATTCCAAGCTTTATATAAAAAGAAAGACCAGAACATATTCTACAACTTTCATGAATAACTTGGAAGCAAATTAAACCTCTAAACAGGTCAATTGATCAACCCAAGTTTCTTCCCAACACATGTCATCCTAGCAGTGCCACAATCTTCTAAAAATCATAACTTCTTATCCCTTTAGCCAAAAATTCCATACTTTATATCAATGGATAGCTCAGAAGACATTCTACAATTCTCATGAAGGACTTAGAAGCAAATTCCATCTCTAACTAGGTCAAATTCTCCCATTATTGTGGTTGCCCTGTTAAAGAGTGTTAAATCAACATATTACCTAAACCATATCCAAACTTTAAAAATTCATAACTTAAAATCCCTTCATCCAAAAATATCATATTATACTTAATCACAAAGCTAAGACATTCCTACATAACTTTCCATAAGATCACTTGAGCGAATTTAAACAATAATAGTCCTAAAGTGGCTTCAGAACACAGTAATCACAAAACCTATACACTTAAGGACATTTACACACAAAACACATTAATACCTGAATTACCATCTGAAAGTTAACAAGTTATAACTTCCAAATGCATGTACAAGCATTTACATGTGCAAAATTCACTATCCACTTGTATGTATACGCATGAACATATCGAGGCAATTTTAAGCACTCATAAATTATGCCAAATTTCTATTTTACCCGTCACATTGGTGATGGGATGTTACATGATGTGTGAAGGTTAGTTGAGATACATATGACTGAGTTGTTTGAGGTGTTAGTGATGTCTCTAAGCTTGTAAAATTCGTGAAGTATTGAAGGAAATAAAGTTACACACATTAGTGATGTTGATGACAAATTTTGGAACTTTAATTTCAGCCTTGGGTACATGTCAAACTAGCTAAGAAAATTCAATCTATATTGGTGTATTTGGACTTAATTAAGGCTAGGAATGACTGTAGACTGTTTCTTGATTAACTAGTTAAGAGCATGATAAGGATATATAGTTAATTGATGACATAAACTAAAAAATGGACTGTTTTGATGTGGTTGTATTCAAGCTGGAAATTATGATGTGTTAAAGGAATAAATGTGTTCTTTTAATGCAAATATGGTTTTAAAGACATGTGTAATATGTATAAAGTATGGATGAATGAGCATTGAAGAACATGGGGTAGTTATGAATAAGAATTGGGTAAATGTATAACTCCATATTGCTACAAAAGTTTGGTGAATTAAGATATCTAGCTTGTTTATATTTTTAGATTTAAAGTAACAATTGCATGATATAAAAGGCTATTTGATCATGAAAATGTACAAGGATAAGTATATGTATGGTTGATAAATTTGGAGTAAATCAAGCTTAGTTTAAAGTATAAACCTGATTGTAAAATGATAGTGTACAAGTTTTAATGTTTGAATAGTCTTAGGGTATATAAGCACACATTATTTTATATAGTGGAGAGATTGATTTACTTTGGATATGGTAACATGTATAAGTGATTTGTAAGGGTTTATGATACCAAGTTGGTGATAACTTGATAAGTCAACTCATAGTGGATAAAATGTGGAATTGAGTAGTCAATATATATCCATAAGAATACATACCCAAAAAGTCAATTGAACATGCATTGAAACATGATATGTATATGTGTGTGTGTGCATAGTTGTATAATTACATGAACAAACAACTTAGTGATTTATGACCTATATGTGTATGCATTGTATGACAATAGACATGCAAGGTGATCGTCAACATCTAGATGTATGTATGTATGTGACCTTTTATGCGTATGAAAGAAATGAGAAGAAATGATGTATGGACCATTAATTGGATTCAGTATACGTCCTTATTAAGATATTTGAACAAGGAAAGCTGAGATTTCCCTTAACTATATTTTTCACCGGTGAAATGTCAACATAGATGGAAATTTAGAATAAACTTTGTTAAATGAATGTTTAGAATGCTTATGATATGTTCGATGTCTAAGAGTATGTTAATTTTTTTATTTTCCTAATGTATCATTTCCGTAGAGTATTTTCTCAAATATCCTATAATAAGTTTGGGAATATGCTCTATTGAAGTGGTATGTTACAATCATCCTCTTGCCTTTACCCTTTAAAATGTCTTCTTTACCTTCTCCTTCACCTCCTTCTCAATACCCTTTGACAACTCCTTCATAATTGTCCTTTTATTTCTACATTGTGGTCATTCATACACTTAACCACACTCAAATTCCTTAAAACCTTTTCAATGATATCATTTATTTTACCACCACTTATACTCCTAGTGTACCTAATCTCACTTTATTCACTCAACCCAATAAATTTCTCTTATGATGCCAATTCATGCTTGATGAGTTTAATACTTTCCATTATAATCAGACTTGAACTCTTGTTCCTCCACCATTTATTGCAAACATTATTAGCTATAAATATCTTATTTTTACAAAAAACAGGACCCCTAAATAGTTCCCTTGAGCATTATAAAACCTCACCTTATTGCCAAGAGATAAAAATCATCAAGTTCCTAGTATTGAATACATTGATTCCTTTAGTTTTATTATCAGTCCCACTACTATCTGCATTATACTTACTCTTTATCTATTAAATAACTAGTTTATTTCTCATCTTATTGTCAATACTGCTTTTTTCATAGTAATCTTTTGATTAATAAACTTTAGAAACTCAAATTTACTTCCTACAAACTAATGTCTCTATTTTATTCATTCTACACCTTCTCTTACAATCTTCTTCCTTGTTTATGTAGTTGATATATTAAGTATAAGTTCTTCATTTCCTCTTTCCCCATCAACTCTTTTATCCATGATCTTAACATTACCTTCTTCATTAAAGAATCAGGTTTTTTGCACTATTTTCTTGGCATTGAAATCACAACGACAACAAATGGCCTTCTCCTTACCCAAACTCAGTACGTTAAAGACCTCCTTCATTGCACATCCCTTGATAACTCTAGACTTGCGAACACACCTCTTAACTTTACCCTTACCCTTACCCTCCCTCTCTCTAAAAATCATAGCTTTTCTCTTACCAATCCCATAAAATATCATAGCATTATTGGTGCTCTTCAATGTCATTATCTTGCTAGCCTAACATCCAATTTTCCATAAATAAATTATCTCATTTCTACATTACCCAACTAATGTTTATTAGAATGCGGTTAAATGGGTTCTACACTATCTTCTATCCACTTCATCTCATAGTGATCACTTAACTGATTTAATCTCTCTTACCATATAGGCTTACTATGATGATGACTGAACTGGTTATCTTGATTAACATTGATCTATGTTTAGTTACTGCATCATTCTTGACTTCTAACCTTATTTCTTAGAGTAAGTCATTGTTGTCAGATCTAGTACTAATTACCTTTGTTGTTGTTGAAATATGTTGGATCATCTCTTTTTTAGTAAAATTGGTTTGTCTCACGTCTAACCTACTATATAATGCGAGAATCTTAGTGCAACTTTTCTTATTATATATATCTAATTTCTAATGCTTGTCAGGCACATTGTGATGTATATTTATTTTGTTTGAGACTTAGTCACTACAAAGGTTCTCCTCATCAACTACATTTTCGCTTTTTTTTTATTAAAGTACTCATATAATTACCAAACCTTTGGCTAGACTTGTATTTCACTGGTATTGAGACAAGCTCATCATTGTCAGTACTCGTAAACTTGACAAAGTTTGATGACGCGTGATAATTATCCATATCATCCTAAGTATACCCTTCCATATTTTAGTGATAATGATATTGACATATTATAAATATTGCTCTCATCTTATAGAGACAATAATTTTACCTTATCTTGTATATATTTATTATATGAAAACTTGTATAAAAAGACTGCAAATCTTTCATGTAATTAAACCAAAAAACTGCATTTGTGTCTATCACATGTATGTTAAAAGGGGAGAGTTGTTTTTATGGCTAAAATCAAATTAGAGATTAATTGTGAAACAATGTGGAGTGAAACTGGAACTCGGGAGAGACTAAGGACAAATTTTTTATTTAATTATTATTTTTTTAAAAATTTCATTTTCCACCTAATATTAACTGAAATTACAAACTGAAAAGGACCTGTACGACTTAAAACCGAGTCCAGATCCTCTGTCCAGTTTTATGGTGTTTTATTGTGTCCAGTGAATCTCAACCATTTATATATGTAGGTCTTGCGTGAGTTCCGTATAAATAAATGCAGGTCCCGCATAAATAAATGGCTGAGATTCAATGGACACAATAAGACACCATAAAATTGGACAGAAGATCTTGTCTCCTTAAAACTATAGATCGGTAAAGTAACTTATTTTCTTTACCATTTTTCAATTAGTATGGTATGCATATGCACTGACTGACATCGAACAGAATAATAAGATTTATGCAATATATTCCTAGTCAGTTATCTAATGCATATCCCAAAAATAAGGAGTCCATGTTCTCTTATTAAAAAAGCATAATCGCCAAGTGAAACTGAATGTGATAAATAAACATGTGATATAGACAAACAGAGCCCTTTTGAGAAACCCTAGAAACTAGAACTATAAAAGATGAACCTTTTGCAAACAGATATTATCCTTCAGACAAGATGGGACTTATTATTCCATAAAGTTCACAATTTAATGAGAATAATAGGCAGGAGACCTGACTGAGGCCAGACAGTAGCTTTAGCTGTTAGTTATCATCATTTGGTTATTACAAAAGGGATAAAGAGATAGAATGATTGCAATCAACAAAGAGAATAAAATGGGGAATCTGCCCAAGAGTCAACAGGCAAAGCTAAAGCACATAGTCAACCTATATAAATTCAGTAATGAGTAAAGAAGGACAAACTGGTAGAGAATGTCATCATGCTCATCAAATATTAGCCAACATGATTGCTTTTGGTATTTACTTTCAGTTGTGGAAGAATTAGCCAAGTTGCTGGTAATACCATGTGAATCTATACAAACTCAAGCTTCTGCCAGTGATCGACTGGTTTCAATCTTGAGGTGTTTATAAGTAGAAATGTGGAAGAGAAGATAAAACAAATAGCTCTATTATATACAATCAATTGGAGTATAGCGTCAAATTTTATTTCCTCAAACACTTGCAGACTGGATTTTTACATGAACTCATTCTCACATCTAGCTGTTTGCTTCAACACAAAAAACGAACATATGTGGCTACCATCCACTCTTTTCATTATTACAGAAGTTCTTTCCCAATTGTTCAACAAAGAAACATCATCGTAAATATAGAAGGAAACACCAGAAATGCTTATCTGAAAAATGAGGAAAAGGATTGCAGGAAATGAAAGAGTGCAACACAGTAAGGTGCATGACAATTGTACAATATCACAAAGAGTAAGAGCCAATAACAGTAAAGTATGCATATGCGTATATATATAGATAGCGGTGGCAATCGGACCAGGAACGCTCCATTCCCCTTCCATGGAGATGATTCCTCCATGACATTGTTATTCTAGGCATGGAAGGACCTCTAGCTTCATTGGACGGAAGATAAAAAGAGCACCATGGAAATGGGAGAGAAGACAGTGCGCGAGCTGCCATTGTTGGAGAAGCAAAATGAACACGAGAACCGGTACAAAGTTGAGATCTGCAATCATGGTGCGGAAATGTAGAAGGGGACTCATATCTACACGACTGATTTGGTTGAGAGAGGAGGGAGAGAGGGTGATAGAAACACGAACATTCATATATCCACACACACACACACACACAATTAAACAAATTGCATGAGCACAAGATAATAAGCTTGCATATAATGTGATAATAAGGTGCACGCAAATACAGTAGAGAGTAGCCATCTTAGCTAAGCTTTTACATTCCCGCATGCACGATCCTCTCTTTAGTGTGCAGTTGCTGGCACACTTTCATAGGCAAGCCAAAAGAAACAAATGGACGGCAAAGACTAATGCATGTTGCTTCAAAGCTGGGCCAAAAAAAGGGTCTTTTGGGTTCTTTCTTCTTCATCCCTTTTTAGTTTGGTTTCCCAAAAAGGACAAATTGTTGGATTGGCATGTGGATGTGGAGGGCTTCTTGTTCAAGATCTCAAGTTATCCCCAAAAAGGTTCTGACTACCCGGCTCCAATTCATATATTTAGATAAAACTGAAGGTAATTATGTTAAATTAATTCAACAATTTAGATTATAATCATAAAATTTAAACCCAGACCGACATTATTAGGCTACTACTAGTAGAAGATGCAAGGTTGTGGAATAGACTCTTCCTGTCATCCGATCGGATGGCTCTTTCCAACCCGAGGACCACCGTGGCTATGTTCTATGAAGCATGTTCTTCAATAGCAAAGACGGACCCACCCTGTCTGGCGACCAATAAATATCTGACACGTGTAGAAAGAATGTGGTCCCCCCTCGCACGCCCCCTTATCAGTGGGAGCGGAAGGTGGTGGGTGGGAGGGGAGAGTCGAGAGTGACCTTTTCCTCGCGTGGAAGACAGTCAAAAACTGGGGCTCACAACCATCTTTTTTTAATAAATATTCTAAAATCCATCTCATATTAATGGGCTAAAATCGTCGGTGGGTTTGAATTGGGCTAAAATCGTCGGTGAGAGTGACCTAAATCTCTTTGTTCACTGAACCAAAGCCCTGTCTTAAACCCTAATCAAGGCAAACCAGAGGAGTCTTATTCTGAAAAACTTTTACACGGGGAATATTGTTGAAGGATCTTCAAGAAATGTGCTTTTAACCTGTTTGTGTCGAAAGCGTTGATTCTGAATAAGTCACCAATGCATCGATCGAGGACAATTTTAGCATTTCTTAGACTCTTGACGAAGGTTTCACGACCTCCTCATCATGGCTTCACTCAGGTGCCTCACTTCTGGCCACTATCTCCCTGTTCTGTTCCCAATCAATTCGGTAGATATTATGTTTGGAATATCCATCAAAAGTTTAACTTTTCCTCAAAACCTAGCTTGGTTGTTGACCTCTTGTCGATCAATGAGTGGTCACCTGAGTTGAAGAATGAGTTAGAGAACCTGAGCCCCACAGTGAACCACGAGATGGTTGTTTATGTTTTGAAGAAACTAGATAAAGACCCAGAAAAGGCATGGGATTTCTTTACTTGGGCTTCCCAGAGAGAAGGGTTTAGAGCCAGTTCCCATTTGTATAGCTTGTTGCTCAGGATTTTAGTTAGGAAGGACTCTATGAAGAAATTTTGGATTGCTTTAACGAAAATGAAAGAGGAAGGATTTTACATTGACGAGGAAACTTATTTGACAATTTTGGGAATTTTAAGGAATGAAAAGATGATTAATGATTCGGTTGCTTTGTCACATTTCTACAAAAGGATGCTTCAAGAAAATGCTATGGAAGGTGTTGTCAAGAATGTAGTTAATAGTATTTTGGAGGTGGAGTGGAGCAATGAGGTTGAGCAAAAACTTAGGGATATGGGTATTGTGCTTACTGATAATTTTGTAATAAAGGTGACAAAGGAGCTTAGGCATTTTCCTTTAAAAGCTTTGAAATTTTTTAACTGGATTGGTAGCTGTGAAAGTTATGAGCACAATACTGTCACGTACAATGCCATTGCTAGGATTCTAGGAAGGAGTGATTCAATTGAAGAGTTTTGGGGTATCATTAAAGAGATGAAAAGTGCCGGTCACGACATGGATATTGATACATACATAAAGATTTCAAGGCAGTTTCAGAAGAGCAGGTTGATGGAGAATGCTGTAAAGCTTTACGAATTTATGATGGATGGCTCATTTAAGCCCTCTGTTCAAGATTGTAGCATTCTCTTACGGAGCATTTCAGTTGGTGATAACCCAAATTTGGATTTAGTTTTCAGAGTTGCAAATAAATGTGAAGCAGCTGGGATTGACTTAAGTAAAGCTGTCTATGATGGAATTCATAGATCCCTGACTAGTGCAGGGGAGTTCGATAAAGCAGAAGAGATTATTAAGGTAATGAGAAATGCAGGGTTTGAACCTGACAACATCACATACAGTCAATTGATTTTTGGACTTTGTAAAGCTAGGAGATTGGAGGAAGCACGCAAGTTTCTGGACAACATGGAAGCAGATGGTTGTATTCCAGATGTTAAGACTTGGACCGTTCTTATTCAGGGGCATTTTGCTTCAAATCAATTTGATCAGGCATTAATGTCTTTTGCCAAGATGATGGAGAGAAACTATACTGCTGATGCTGATTTGGCTGAGGTCATGTTAAATGGTTTCCTTGGTCAGAAAAGGATTGATAGTGCTTATACATTTCTTGTGGAGATGATAAATAAGATTGAATTAAGACCTTGGCAATCTACTTATAAACTTCTCATTGGAAAGCTTATAGAAGTAAGGAAACTTGAAGAAGCCATGAATCTTCTTCAGTTGATGAAGAAACATGGATACCCACCTTTTGTCGAGCCGATTGTTCAGCACATAGCCAAGTTTGGGACGGTGGAGGATGCTAACAGTTTCTTGAAGGCATTGAGTGTAAAGCAATGTCCATCAGTCACAGCTTACCTTCATGTTTTCAAATCCTTCTTTCAGGAAGGTAGACATTCTGAGGTTAAAGATTTGTTGTATAAATGTCCTTATCATGTCCGTAAACATGATGAAATCTGCAAACTTTTTGGCTCTGTAAAGGCCACCAGACTACCAGTTGTTTAGGCCTGGGTTATTTGTTTTAGGTGAACTTCTTTTCTATGAAGTTGGTAAGGCACCATGAATCTTTCTTTTTTAGTTTTAACTTTTAAGTGGGCAACTTTGTTGGAATTATAAAAACTTGGATATTGCATATTTGAATTATAATATCATGTATATTACATATTCGAAGGTGAAGTCATGTGGGTAGAAACTACCAACCTTGGACTTTTAGGAACTTGTTTGAAGATTTGATGTTGTGGGCAACCATGGTATGAAAATGATACTAGTTTTGATGTTGTGACCGATCATTATAGCAGAACTTGATTTTCTACGGTCTTGGATCTGAATAAAAAAATGGTAAAAACACCTGTGTATGTTTCCTTGCCTGTTTTCGGGTTGTGGACATTTACCTTTATGAGCCATCATATTATAGCGAATGTACTTCAGGTTTCTCCTTTGGGAGAAAGGACAAATACCAGATCCTCGCCTATGCGATTTGTAATGTATACACATGATAGCAATTGGCGATATAATGCTAGAGCATTACTCTTAATGCAATCTATTTTACTTTCTTTGTCAGAAATGACTTTGCATGATCCTTGCTTTTGAACATTAAGTAAATATTACATTGACTTGTTAGAAGATAACTAAATCTTATAGCCTAGCTATCCAGAAGCTAGAATCTACTGATGCAAAGTGATGAAGATAGGAACAATTAAACATACAATAGCAAAAACCTGTGGAACTAATCACCTTCTGGTATATGACTGATACTGTAAATGCACACGAGTCTTTGCCCTAGGATTCTGTTTCTTTTAATCTCTTGATACATCTTTAAGTGGGGTTTATCTGTCGGATAGCTCAGAATGCTCTCTTCGAGCTGTGTCAATCATCGCAGACAAGAATTTGCTGGGGTCACAAGTGCATGGACCTGAAAGAGCTGCGTGCGCCAAAAATGGAAGTTTTCTTAGTGATCTACCACTCATCCCCTGCACAGAAAAGGAGAAACAGACCCTTTATAGCTAATCCTTGAATCTTTTCTTTCTTCGATCGTCACATCATCATGTAGGTATGAAAGGCAATCTATAGCATACCTCACAAGCTTCTGCAGCTTCAAGCAATTGTTTAGACAAATAAAGCATTGTCTGAGATTCCTGAACATCTGGAGCATTCAGTTTCCCTTTTAAGGTTGAAAAATTTGGAAACGCAAGATTGTCAGAGTCCTATAAATGTTGAAAGTTCATTAGACAAACAATTCTGAGTATTTAGTAAGGCATGCAAATGTTTAGTAAAAGTAAATGTTCCGTGGAAATATCTCTTGCAGAAGCTTGAGATAAGATCCCACCTGGAGGTTTGATAAGATTCCTGTTCGCATAAGTTCCTGCAAGCACGAACTCAGGATCTCATAACGAGCTTGAACTGTGGGGGGACCAACGTATGCTTTAATATCAGCTCGGTCAACAAATGCAATATCTGCATCCAACAATTGGTAACTTTATTTGAAATGACCACCAAAAAATTCCAGAATTGTGTTCGCGAAGTTAAGTGTTTAGTACCAATCTTGATAGGACCATTATGCACAGTATATCAATATTAATTATGATAGAGAACTGCCATTTATGACAGAAGTACAAGAAAATGAGAACCTTTCGAGCAAATGTAATATCATGGGACAGTACGACAAGAGAAAAAACTGTTCCATACATGTTTACTTAAGTTGAAAGACTTAAATGCATGCATATTTCTGTTTCATTTTAAGTGCAGAAATTCTCCTAAGATCAGCAACAATTGGAACAAGATGAATCTGAATTTTTTACAGATGTTCCTTGGCCACAACGATTTTTATTGCTATTGTGTTTTCCTGGCAAGTCCTTCGAGACAGGGAAATCAAGGACTGAAGTAAGCATGCAATGGTTTGAAGAAAAGCTGATGGAGCCAAGATATACACAGGCTTACCAATAGCGGCAGTTATATTAGATGTAGTCATTATAATGACATTTGGAGATGCTTTCAACTTGTCCATCTGGGTCAGTAGTGCATTGACAACCTGCGATATCCCAAGGTACAGTAAGCATCACCAACGGAGGACCTTAGATAAATTCTAAGATTGGCATTCCTTAACATAAGACAAATACCAAAATTTATTTGGAGAAGAGTTGAAAGTGAAGATACTCGAATAGAATCTGAAGGTTCAGACCCTGACAAAGCGGCTTTCCTGGCGGCAGCAAGGCTTTCAACTTCATCTGCATTACCACAAATCTAAGCTATTAGATGCTGGAAGAAAATGAGATGACGGGTAAATGTTAGAAAAGGCAACATCACAATAGCTCTCACCAATCAAGACAAATACCAGATTGTTTTGTTCCTCTACCATTTCTTGAATCTTTTGGAAAAGCTTCGCAACCTAATGCAATAAAGCAGGGAAATAAGATTAATTGATTCCATAAGAATAGGAAAGAGCACATTTTTAGGAGCCATGAGCGCTTCTCGCTGCTTATAGAAGATGATCACTTACCAGTTTTCCACTTTCAGAAAACCATTTACTAAACAAAGAATGGGCATTAACTTCAACCAATTGGCACTGTGGATACCTGATAAATCCCAAAAGCACAAACTTATTAACTTTTTTTTCTTCTCCTCTTTCCCTTTCCTACTTTCCCAATAAAAGGATTAGACACTTTTCAAACGAAGGATTAACCTGGAGTTAAATCGAATTGACAATTTTTGAGCCAGTGCTTTGCATAAGGATGTCTTCCCAGTGCCTGGAGGTCCGTGCAAAAGAATGATGCTGGAAGACATGATGGCACACTACTTGAGTAATTAAATAGTATCTTAAAGTACGCAAATTTGATAGAAAATACTGACTAAATGAAATATTATTCCTTACCGATTCCATGACACAAGAAAGGGATCCACCCCCTTTTCCGTGAAGAGCAATGCACTTGCTGCGTAACTCAATAACCTTTGCTTGAGACCAGGTTCATAAATCAAGCTGTAAAAGCAAATCGTCCTGTCATTGGTTGCTGAATTGCAATGAAATAGTGTAAAGAATAGAAGTTGCAAACAAACCTCTCCCACATGCCATCAAATTCTTTTGCAGGAAGAATCCACTCGTTAAAGCTGGAAAGCTGTCCATCCCCATCAAATTCCTCAGAAGGTCCTTCCTCACTAAGCTGAAAATATTGAAGCCAGCATAATTTAGAAGGACAAAAGGTCACCCATATCTTCCAAAAGAGCATGCAACAATAAAAATAATAATCAAAACACCAGAAAGATATTGTACCCTGATGCACATCTACCTGAAACACGTGTACTACTGGTTTGACTTGCCAGAACAAAAGAATATCATGGTTTTCCACGCATTCATCTGCTAACCAAAATAATATAAATTCCATCAGAAGAAATTGAAAATTTGAAAATTGTCTTCAAATTCTCTCCACAATCTTCAACGCAAATGCCTACCCGTCTCACAAATACGAATCCTTTGTACATTTTCTAGGAGAAATAGATCATCAGTAGGAACGGCGACAGGTCCATCTGTATAACTTAAGCTCCTTGCTTCAAGCATTCTGAAACACCCCCACACCCAACACACCACAACAAGAAAGATGAATCCAAGTTTACAATTACACCTTAGAGTAGCAAAACCAAAAGAGTAACAACATCAAGCAACGAAATTCTAACCCCTATCAAACCACTAACCACTGCCACAATTCCGTTTGGACCCGAAAAGGAATCAAAACATTCAGAAATCTCAAATTGAACGAAAAATAACTACCTTTCAACAGCCGAGCGAACGTTTTCGGCGCGAGCTGTGCTCGAAGACTTTAAGCAAACTTCAACTGTAGAAATCACAAAGCAAAGAGAAGGTAAAAAATAAAGAAAATGCCTCAATAAAGCAACTAATTTAGAGACCGATCTCAATATAGGAACTTGAAATGGACTCGGAAATTACCGGAAACGAGGAATTTGCGACCGGTGAGAACAGGAGAGGACGGTGGAGGCCGTGCATCTGCGTTTTGCTGGGAAACTTCCGTCTCTGTCTGGATTGGCGTCGAGATCTCCATCGGAGTTGTCATCATCCAACGAATATATCAGCAAATTGGTAAAGAAACACAATACAAACCCTAAGAAGAAGGGTTTCTTTTATTTTTTAATTTTTGTATAGAAACTTGGGCGGGAAATCTTCATTTGATAAAACGGTACGAAGTAAAGTCGAACCAATATTGACAATTTTAAACATTTTACAAATAATAAAATTGATTAAATATTGTAATTTTTTATTTTAGTCTTAAAAATATTA
>JANKYF010000007.1:48645496-48668131 GCA_029829435.1 Erythroxylum hondense | reverse complement strand
AATATGTATGTACACTAACTATGAAATGGTGCATCTACAATTAGTGGTACACCATATTATTTCTATCTTTTATAACATTATAGTTATTATAGCTAATCATAACCCAAAAAAATTGACAGGGCATCTTACTCCAATCACAATACTCTAGGTGAGGGGGAAAAAAATAAAAATGATGTTGAAATAGTTGCTTGATTTCACACTTGCATGCTTACTTGATAGTTAAAACAAAGTCAATAGCTAATAACACATGAAAATAGTAAAATACACAAAAGACTTGTGATGAAGATTGAAGGTGGAGGTTTATAATTTCAAATTTCAACAAAAAGATGAATTTGACAGGTGAAGAAAACGAGCAAAATTTTCCTTCTAAAGGACTGACATTTTTTTTAGTTAATTGACATAATTATCTTTAGTATGACAATTATAAATTTTTTAATTATTAATGTCAATATCAAAGTATGCTTTGTGGAAATCTATATCAAAGTATGCTTTGTGGAAATCTGGGAAGGGTCGCCCATGTGTGAAACCTTACTCTTGTATTCTTACATATATCATCATCATCACCCAGTCTGAAATTTCACAATGAAGTAAGATTTGGGGAGGTCCGATAGTACGCAGCCTTACCCCTACATAATAGAGAGGCCGTAAAAATAAATTCACAATTTTTATTATCTTTTTTAATTTTAGGTGATTAAGTGATGGCACGAATAACCACCACCTGCGAACTGTAAAAGGTTTTCCATTTTTAAAACTATTCTTGCACAAAAGTTTACACTTATTTTTGATCTATGCTTAAGAAGATTCCTTCTACAACATTATGGGTTTCTATTTTCATCATCTGTAGTGGTGATGTCGAAAAGATATTACTACCTCTGCGTAAAGGTATTCACGTTGAGAATGTTTACACCAATAATCCGAATCATAGCTTTTAGAATACGCGTGCAATAGATATTCCTAACTTCTATGCTCTACATCATGCTTTAGCATCAATAAACATTCAGTACACTATACATAGGTTGTACATAGGAAAAATAATAAGTAAAGAATCGAGAAGATAGGGAAAAAAAAAAGAAAAGAAAAAGAAAAGGCGCATAATGACTTACTTAAGTCTCTTAAACTGGAAAGCTCAGAAGAAGACTTAACACACTACTCGGACATTCCCTTGTAGGGACAGAACTTAATGATGATACCTGTAACTCGAAAGAAACATACCTTGAGATGCTCGGGTCACTGTACTTGAAGAACTTTATAAAGATGTAGCATGCACTAACTATGGTGGATGGCATAATTAGTAATGGCTGCCCCATTAAGCCTAAAGCAGTATCCAAGATCACAAGCATCACCGTTAAGATCACCATGCCAACAAAATAAAAGTCAATGATGAAGAATTGACCTTATAGAGATTGTAATCATACTAACACCTTTTTGATGAATGTGTCGTCAAGGAGTTCATCCACTCTATTTGATTGAGATAATATAGGTTCTGAGAGATCAACCTTGTTTCCCTGGTCTTGAAAACTCTGTTGAGTTCCAACATTAGGTTAGATAATCAAATACTGAATTAGCTTAATATATTATCTAGGATAATGTCCAGATTATATAGCATAGAAATTTCAAAGGCTACTTAATTGCTGGTGCCAAAGGGCATGTTTGAGCCAAAATATTCAACAAGAAAAGATCAATCTACAAATTCAACAGAGGTCTAATCCACTATTTATGTTACTGAATTAAGATAAGCATTTCTTATTATACACTTCAATGCCAGACGTTCAACTAAATTTCTTCAAGTAAATATTCTCAGTCCCATGTCTTCACACAATAACTGCAAAATTGCCAATAATTTATCGTTTCACCTCGGCTGAAGTTTTAGGTTAAAGTTTGATGTAGTTCTAGTGACCACAGAGATACCAAATTATTTCCCTTGGCCTCTATCTCATCACTTGCATAAAGTGACAATGCCAGTTCTTGGGAGTAATAATTTCTCAGAAGCATCAAAGGAGTCTAGACGTTGAAATTGGCCTCCTTGTTTTCTGCAAATCACAGTTGGATGTCTCATATAAATGATGGCCTCTAGAATTGGTACGTGTCCCATATGACACATCCCTGTTATCGTGCCATTTAGAATCAAATTTAGTCTTTTCCTGGAGGTAGATTTCCAATCCATTAGCAATGTGACCTCTTGAAATGGACCTAGTGTGAGATCTTACAGAAATATCATCTTTTCGTCTCTTTGCCCATGCAAAGCCACCTGACCTAGAAACGTGTAATGGGCCAGAGAAGGGAACGTCTCCTTGGGATGCATTCTTTATATGGAAGATCTCTTCCAGTTTATCAAGCGATAACTTCCCTGCCTCCCTACCTGATCTCGCATCTCCTCCCTTCGGAATACGGAGACTACTTCTAGTGCTAAATTGAACAACTTGTGCTCGAGCTGCCAGATCCTGGAAGATAGAAAGAAGACAAGACTTAAGATTTCCACAAAGGCACAAGAAAGCAAGAGTGTGTGTGAGAGAGAGACCTTTGCTGGTGCCAATTTAGCAGTTCCATTCAGCTTTCTCATAGGTTTTCTTGTTTCATCAATACAAACTCTTCCACCGACTTCTTTCCTGGAAGTTCAGTTCCATTATACTCTAATGTCAGTATGAAGGCTATGCACAATCATCTATAGTTTTATAAGGTGTCAAATGCATTTGATCATTCTGTATCAGTGAATGGCATTGTTTTCAGTTCCATAATATCCCAAAAAAAAAAAAAAAAAAGAACCTAGCAAAAACCATTTATGTTCATGACAGCAGTATCTTGTGTGAGATGCAATTTAAAGCACGGCGTTCACACCTCTTTGGATCCTCGCGGATTTTTGCGTCAACCTCTTTACTGGGCGGATATTTCGGCAAGCTTGAAGGATCACAGGCGTAAGGTTTTGTTGTGAAATACTGAATTGCATAACAAACAATGAATTGGACGATCCAAATGATACAGATAAGTGAAAATTTGAGTAATATTGCAAAATCTCATGAAATTTGAGGAAAAAGGAGCATGATAGTGCTCCATTATGTAAGAGTGAGAACGTCATACAAATTGAAGTAAACTGAAAACTACACGTCTGGAAGAATTTGACCAAGGAATTTCAATTTGCACTGGAAAGCTAATCAAGGGTATTTCTCATGATGACGGGCCAAAATTCCCAGGTGATAATATTTACCTCGGAAGCAAGGGCAGAGGATGCCGTCCCCCGTTTATCTGGCTCCACTGAAAGAAAAGTTTCTATCAGGTTCACAGCAGTTCTGGGCAGATGTTTAAATCTCTCATGAAGACAACTATCATAAGGTTGCTGCGGTTTGAACAAAGTTGCACGAGGAAGTTTTGACTTTTTCCAGTAGTCATCAGGTGGAGATCCACAGAGCTTGAAAATTTTGTGCAATTGCTCAACCTGAAATAGGAACAAGAGGTTCTTTGTAGACAAACTTCAAATGGAAAGAAATCAAGAAAATTTTCAAGAACTAATTGTTAATGTTGATATCACATTAATTGCAACATGTTGTCTCCCTATATGCATGCTTACTTTTTACAAGCGATAAGGAACAGAATCAAGATGTGCGCATCAACTTAATTTCCCCGACTGAAAGTTTTGATTAATAATTTGTATAGCTTACTTTTCAAACTCCATGGACATTTTTGATCATTCTGGCATTCCAATGCAACTATCACTAACTCTTCCAACTTTAGACAGGTGATGTGTTCAGAGACTACCTCTGTTCTCCCTTGAAGGATGGGTTTCGCAAGGAGAAGCTCGGCGAAAACACATCCAGCACTCCACAGATCCACAGATGCTCCATAATCAGTCGAACCCAGCAAAAGTTCTGGTGGTCGGTACCATAAAGTCACAACACGGCTAGTCAAAGGTTGGTTATGCCCAGAAATGCAGAAATTTGCCAACCCAAAATCTCCAACCTTCAATATACCTTTGTTGTTTACAAGAAGGTTGGATCCTTTTATATCTCTATGCATTACACCCTTTGAGTGACAATGCTCAAGTCCAGATAACAACTGCTTCATGTAGCACTTAATCTACGGAGAAGAAGAAAACGAAACGTCAGGACAAGAATAAAGTTAAAACCATGAAAAGCACATCACCAGCGTTTGCGTAAAAACGCTCCTAACCCCAGTAGTCTTATGGTCATTACAAATAGCGGAAACAACTGTTTGTATAAAAACGCTCCTCGCTGGAGCTTTTTATAAAAGAGTTGGTTGGGTTGAATCAGCCAACCCAACCAGCTCATAACCAAACACTAGAATAGCTTTTCAATATGGTCAAACCTCTAAAAATGGGTCAATCAGCTGAAAAACAGCTTATAAGCTGTTTACCAAACGCAGCCAATAAGATCTATCGGATACAACTTATATAAGATTCTATATATAACTATTTTAATTTTGAGAACTACATCTAAGTTCATGACAGAAGTAGAATCTAATTGTATAGCATTCTTGGTCTTTCATATGATGTATATGGTACACATGAATGCAAGTCTAACGGCTTTACTTCTAAGACGTGCTCCAATGTAATCTTTTCAGATCTATTTGATGGCACTAGCTATAATGGACATGGATCGAGTCATTCCTAGCCATACCCTGATTGTATGCCAAACGTCACCTATAAAAGAGCATTTTAAATTTATATATTCTACAGTTTCTAATTCAACATTACACAAGCACATTTTCGGTCTATGTCCAAGAAGAGTAGGTTGTCTTTTGTAAGAAGTTTGTTCCGAAGGCTGAGCCATGCTATGAAGGAGAATTTTGGAAGAATGTATTTCTTCCATATAAATGTCATCCATGACCTTCTGTTTTGCTTTACTCTCAATAGCTCATAAACTTTTTGTGGTGAAAGGAGACCTTTTACATACATCTTCTGCATGCCATTCTCCACTCCCCTACGGCTTCCTAGTTTTTCCATCAATGTATCTCGAATTGAGGCTAGTCTTTTCAACAATGGTGACTCATGACTATGTGTCCCAAATTGATTTATTCTTTAAATACACCTCATGAATCCATCTTACCTATAGTGAGCCTGCCTTAGCATGAATGTTCCATAACACTTTGGCTAGTAGTGTCGAATTCCATAGCTTGCAATTTTTCAACCCTAGTCCCCTTTCCTCAATTGGAACACAAATGTTTTCCCATGCAACTCTATAATGTCTACCACCCCATAAAAATACTCTATAGATGGAGGTTATCCTCTCCAAAATGGCAGTTGGAATAGGGAAAGCTTGGAGCCAAAAAGAGAGGAGCCCTTGAATAACAATCTTGATAAGCTTAATTCTGTTTACATAAGATAACGAACGACCAGTCCATGTGTTAATATAAGCCTCAACATATTCAATAGGCACAGAATATTGAGTCACCGAAACTTTCATTGGTGCCAGAGGGACACCCAAATTTCTGATAGGAAAGTCACCTATCGGGTACTCCACCATTTATAAGATACTATCCCTCTCATATCCGTGTACCCCTGCTAGGTGTATGCTTGATTTTGACACATTTACCTTCAACCCTACCGCTTGATTCAGTTTCTCCAACACTTCTACTAGAATGCCTATGGACATTTAATCTCTTCTTGAAAATAGCATAAGGTCATCCGCAAAAGCAAAGTGTGTGATTGCAAGCAGTTTACACTTTGTGTGGAAGTGAAACTGAGGGCTCCCTGTTCTAATTTTCAACAGCCGAGAGAGGTACTCCATACCAAGTAGGAATAAAGTGGGTGATATTGGGTCGCCTTGCCTCAAACCCTTTTTACCTTTGAACATCCCGTGCAATGATCTATTTATTGAAATCGAGTAGGAAGGCGCTTGAACACATTCCATAATCCACCGAATAAATATTGTTGGAAACCCTAAACCTTTCATCATATCCTCTAGAAACTCCCATGCAATTGTATCATAGGCTTTTGTAATATCAAGTTTGATCATACATCTCAGTGACATCCTCTTCCTAATATATCCCCTTACTAGTGCCTGTACTAAAAAGACATTGTCAAGCATGCTTCTCCTCGGCATAAAAGCTACATGAGCTGGATCAACGAGTTTCCTTCACCATTCTCTCATTCAAATCTTTGTGATCACCTTGTAAGTGACATTCAGGTAAGCTATAGGTCTAAAGTCAGTTACCTTTGGTACTGTTTTTGTTTTCGGAATGAAAGTGATAATTGTATGGTTAATTTGTTTCAACATTTGACCATTTACAAAGAATTCCTTCACGGCTGCAATTAAATCTGATCCCACCTGATCCCATTGTTTTTTAAAGAAAGCAACTGTATATCCGTCCGGCCCTAGGATTTTGTCATCCCCTATGTCAAACAATGCCTGCTTGATCTCATCATCCATGATCGGGGCAATTAATGATTCCTAATTTTCCAAGCCCAATACCACGCCATTTCTAACCACATCAATGTCTAATCTTTCCCGGGTAGATAAAGTCTCAAAGAGCCCTTGATAATAGCTTATAACACACTCGGCTGCTTCTTCTATTGATGTTGTTTATGCTCCATCCTCCTTTATGAGATGGGAAATTGCATTTTGCCTACCTATCTTTCGAACCACTTCATGAAAATATCTAGTGCTTTTATCGACTTCCATCAAGTGCTTACATTTTGCCTTTTGTTTTTAAAACTGCCTCTCTGTATCTTGCATGAACCCCACCTACTTACTTCTAATATTCACCTCATGTTGCAACTCTTCATCCTCGGGTCTACTTAGCGCAACCTTTTTGCAAAATTACTCCCTTCAGCATGTACAAGTTTGTAATAATCTTCTCTGTTTTCATAAATATCAACGCTCCTTTAATCACTTTCATGATCTTGTTTTGAATCTCAAGTCTGAAATAGAGATCTTCCAGTTATCCTACATACAATAATTTTTTCTTCAAGCCCTCCACATTTCACACTTTTTCAATAGTTTAAATTGTACCATCATACAACTTTAACTTGATGTTACCAATACCAATGATCTTAGGAGCTTGATCATTACAGCTGTACACAAATCCTCTAAAGACAAATTCATACTGATGGAACCATTCTTTTCGAGAGATCATATGAAAAGTAGCTGTTGAATCAAACAGCCAAACATCAACAATATTCTCTTTCCTCCAATAGTCGTTGCTGCTTCATAAACCATTACGCTTCCATCATCTGAAATGCTCGAAACATTTTCTTGAGGAACATAATCTTTCTTGTTTAGATTACAATAATCCTTTTTCAGGTGACTTTTCTTACCACAATTGTAGCATTTATAGTTCTTCTTCCTCCTGGATTTTAATCTACTATGAATGTGACTCCAATTTGGACCACATTCCATTAATTTACCTCTCATCATCGCTAAGGCCTCTATTTGTTGCGAGCTTGCGAACCTATCTTCCTTGCTCTTGCGCTGGCTCTTTTCTTCCAGAATAGCAGTTGCAATATCATCGAAGATTAAAGGGTCTACATTGGTTGTTAAATTTATGATGAGTTGATCATATGAATTTGGTAGACCTTGAAGTAGAATTTTCACACGTTCACTTATTTCTATTGTGTGTGCAATGATGTGAGTTGCAAAAATAGAGTATTCAAAGTATTTAAGTGCTTCGTCACGGAAGAGGATTTTGCCACACGTAAAGTGTATAGTTTTCTCTTCAGAAAAATTTTTTTGTGGAGTAATTTGGCTTTGTATAATTTTTTGAGGTGATCTCATATTTCCTTCGCAGTCTTCTTTTCCTCTATACTGGATAATACTCCATTAGCTAAAGTTAGGTGAAGATTAGCTACAACATTCCCATCCATCTCATTCCATTTTTCATTTGTGATTCCAGATATTTATTCACTAATGGTTGCCAGACAATTATCTTTCTTCAAGATTGCCTTTATCTTCAGCTTCCACAGTGAGAACTTGCTCTCATTAAATTTTTCAATGTCAAACTTTGCCGCCATTACTTCTATAATGACCAGTTTATAAATAGTGTCTTTGATAGGGTGAATAATATTCTAACTTATCTTTTGATGTGGAGGATCCACTCTTGGTAGCAACCACAAAGCATACAATAAGCATATATATACACCTAAGGCTAGCTCTAATACTACTTGTTAAGAATAATTAGGACTTGGACAGAGTAAGATCGTAGCTAAAACGAAACTAAAAATATTAAAGATAAAATAGATATACAAATTTTACATGAAAACCCCTTAATTAGGGTAAAAACCACGAGTAAGGATAGAAGAATTTTATTATTAAAAAAATTAGACCCATAAAAAATACTAAATATTTTTTATTTTCTCTATTCTTTTTCTCTTTTTTTTCCTCACCCCACTTCTCTCTCTTTTTATTTTTGTTCTGCCTATATGGATCTTTCTCTTTGTTTATCTGATTGAAGGAATGGTTAGCCAAATTGGCCAACGATTATTTGTTTTGTTAGGCATGTTAGGCACTAAACATGCCAACTAAGATTGACAAGAACATCATAAGCGATAACCTTTAACACCAATCTATAGCCCACGAAGATGCACTTTTTAGCACGAGGAAGTTGCTTTCCTTTATTGATATGGACATAAGCAGGACATTAACACATTTTTAAATTAGAATAATCACTAGAATTATCAGTCTGAACTTCCTCTAGAATTTTTCAATCAAGTGATCTATAAGGCGAACGATTCACTAAATAAGTTGTAGTAGAAATAACTTCAGCCCATAATGGAGAGCATACATTGAGCTTTTTCTATTAGTGTATGATTCATCCTTTTTGCAACGACATTCTTCTTAAGCCTGCCAACTAGATTCTTATATCTGGCAATGTCCTCTTGCCTGTAAAAAACTTCAAACTTATGTTCACAAAATTCAAGACCATTATCAGTGCAAAACCTTTTCACCTTTTTACCAATTTGGTTCTCTATTAAGATCTTCCACTCCATAAAAGTAATGAAAGTGTCATTCTTATGTTTTAAGAAACAAACTCAAACTTTGCCCAAAAAATCATCAATTATGGTCATGCGATATCTTGTTCCTCCCAAGGAAGGAATCTTGAAACGATCTCAAAGATCGGAATGAATGTAATTAAGTATGCCTTTGGTCCTATGAAGACCTATAGAAAAACTAATTTTCTTTGTTTTCCAAAAACACAATGTTCATAAAAATCTATATTAGTAGTGTTTTGACCATGCAATGAACCTCGCTTGCTTAAAATTGACATGTTTTTGTCACATATGTTACCCAAATGCATGGGCCAAAGTTTGGTTACATCAAAGTGAAGAGTAGAGGATACAACTACTGTCGAGCCAATAACGGTAAAACCTTAAAAAATGTATAGACTACCACAACGAGTACCTTTCAGTAACACAAGAGCTCCTTTAATTACCTTTAAAATTCCACCTTAAGCAAAGTACTTACAAACAAGAGATTCTAGTATATCGAGCGAGATGAATTCCTTTTTAAATCAGAGATGTGTTTGACTTTAGTCAAGGTACGAATGACACCGTCATGTGTATTAATCTTGACATACCTTTATTGACAACCATGCACTGAGAATTGACCCATAAAAACTAAAACCACCATCATATGGCTCATAGGTTGAAAACCAATCCTTTCGAGGACTCAAATGAAATGTACAGCCTGAATCTATTATCCACTCAATCTTCAACCTTTACCCAATGTTAGTAACTAAAAAAACATTACCCTCAAAATCTATGTCAATAATGCTAGCCTCGATGGACTTTTCTTATTGCTTACTTTTGGCCTTCTCTTTTCTCTCATTTTTATTTTTCAACTTATAACATCCAAAAATCTCATGCCTTTGCTTCTTACAAGAACGACAGGTTTTACTCGAATTTTTTGCCTATAGATTTTGACCCGCCTTCCTTCTTATTCTTATCATTATTTTTCCTCCTTTCCCTAAAAATCAAACCATCACCTTGAGGCATTGATAAAATTTTAGTGTCAAATTTTTCTTTAGACAACAAGTTTGTTTTAACATCCTCAAAGCACAAAGTTTGTTTTAACATCCTCAAAGCACAAAGTATCAAGATTGTCATACAACATGATTTCTTTAAAATGCCTATATGAAGGGGGAATTAAACAAACAAGCAAAACAACTTTATCCTCATCGTTAATCTTCAAATCAAGATTTTCAGGATCAATCAAGATAGAATTGAACTCAATTGTATAGAGGTGCCTTTTTGCAATCAGATGGTGAAAAAAAGTTCCTTAAGACAGAGCTTACGGGGGAGGCTCTTTATCATGTAAAGTGATTCCAATTTTAACCACAACCCAGCCATCATAGTTTTGTTAATTACCTCGTGTGGAACTTCTTAAGAAAGGCATAGCTAGATCGTCAAAAGGGCTTTCTCATCGAAGTCCTCGCGTTGTTCATCACTCATAGTGTCTAGCTTCTTAGATTTTTGTTCAAGGCTTTCTTCAATCTGTGTTGTGTAAGAACAACCTTCATTTGGACATGCCAAATTGCGAAACTAATATTTCCATCAAATTTTTCAATGTGGAATTGGTGACAGTTGACATAGTGGACTATTCCTTGATTGAGATTAATAAGGCTTTAATACCAATACGTAGAATCAACTTTGGTAGATGAAAAAGAGAAATTTGTTGTACATTAGAGGGAAACTGAGTCATCCTCCGACATTAATTACTTCATTTATACGAGATGTAGCACTTGACTCTAAAAGGAACGTGTAAAAAAAACTGTGAGGAAGACTCAAAGATACAAATTACAACTTATCACTTGGATTTTAGTAAGAAATCCTGAGATTTCCTCTCATAATAATAGTCATTGGCAGAAGAAGCATCAGCAGAAAAGATCATCACCCCTTTAACAGAAAATCCAGTTTTCTCCAACAATCTTAAAACATCAAAGAATTCATCACCTTGAATACCTCTTCCATTGACTTCATAGCTTGGCAACAACTTATTTCTATCAAACTGGCTCGCGCGCAGCTTGAACACTTCCAAGAACTTTGGAGGAACCCTGATCTTGTCCGTATAGAACTGATAATTAACATAGTCGATAACTAGCCCGAACTTTCGATAGAGGTCTACGTATGGTTTAATAGTGTTATGAAATGGAGCAATGGTGGCCACAGAGATAACCCTTTGCTTCTTCAAGTTGGTGATGAGCTCACCGATACAGGAAGCAAAGCTGGAGTCGTTCTTAGGAAATGTTTCATAGTCGACATCGATACCATCGAGATGGTACTTTTTGACAATGGAGTTTAGGGACTTGAAAGCGTTGGATATCCAGAGTTTAGGGTTCTTTGGGGTGTACCAAGTAAGGACGTTATCGTTGACACTCCAACCAGAAAGACTAGCCAAGACCTTGACATTGGCATGACGGCTTTTAATGGTTGCGACGGAGGCTGGTGTTAAACTGTCCGCCCAATATGGAGAGAATATGCCATTTTGAGGGTTGCCGGAGGAGTCTGCGTCAATGGCGAAGCCAAGTATGAAGTAGAAGTCTATCTTGTCTTTCACTGGAACTTCATTAAAGCTTACACGAGCCCCCGTTGCTCCGATGTACTCCATCATCACTTTAGCATCTGTTATTTTTATGGAAAATATAAGTATATAAATTAAGAATGTGATTGGTTTTTACTTCTTTAATTAATATTTGAAAACAATATATGAATTGAGATTTAGGCATGTTTTTAAATTATTGTCATAATTGTAGATACTACTCATATAATTATGAAACATAGATATAATTACCATAAATTGTGATTATAAATTAGATTACAACTAAGTGGAGTACTTACTCTTAAGACGATTCTTTTATAATGAACATAATCTATCGTAATTTCTTAAGTTTATACTAATTTAATAATTAATTTAATTTTAATTTAAAAGAATTATATAGCATAAATAATTAAGAATTGATTACTATTATTCCTTTTAATATTATAAAAAATTATCACTCATCTTCTTTTCTTTTTAATCTTATAAAAAAATATATCACTCATCTTCTTTTTGATATGAGACTTAACACTCACTTTCCAAATAAGATTACATAAATGTGTGAATGCTTAAAATATCTTCATTTCAAGAAATAGTTATCTTTTAGAAGGAGCGTTATAAATGGTATTAGGTAAAACCCCGCTACTGCTATATTGACTTTGGATTTAAAAAAAAAGGTGGAAAGTGCCCATTAAGCAATATGCAATTCTTATTAGACTTTCAATTAGGCGAAATATTGAAAAAGATAAAAGATTTTAAATTATAAATTGGGTCTTGAAGATGATATCAAAAGCTCAACGATTGAGGAAATTGTGATATTATATAGAAGATGAAAGTCAAATTTCATATATATATAACATTAATTATTTATTTTTAACACATAATTTTATTATTCAATCATTTTATATTTGAGATTGCTTCATATTAATTAATGATTGAAACAATTAATAATCTAGTATGATACTTAAAAAACCGATTTATCAAATTCAAAATTTACAAAAGATGATATCTTTTAACTTTTTCTCCACAGAATCAAAAATAAACTTTCTTTATTAAGATTATTTTTGGCAATGAATTGGGTTGGATCAACCTCATTCTAATTTGGCCCGATCTAATGCTCTTAAGAAACAATTCAATCCTAATCAAATCATTTAAAATGATGTCGTTCAGATTTTCACTGAACTTCTTAAAAGAAGATGTCATCTTAGTATGAAATTTATTAACTTTGTAAATCAAAACGACAATGTTTTGATAAGTTAAACCAAAATGTTGTCATTAATCCTCATATTTGAATTCAACTTAAAGTCTAATCAATTTAAGGCTAACTTGTTAATTGTTGTTAAAACTAAGGGTGACAAAAAAAAAAAAAAAATCAGTTCAATCCAATTCGATCCAAATTTAACGAGTTTGATTCAAGTTGATCGACTCTTGGGTCAGCCTTGAATATTTTTCTTCTAAAATTTCAAACTTTAGGTAGGGCCCATGCTCGAATTGTTTGATTGAAAAATCACAATATTTTTTTTATATAAAATGTTGTTTTGAATTTTTAAAAATTAAAAAATTAATTAGGCCTGATCAGGCTTTCAATACAAGCCTGAAAATACTTAACAGATGGATCGGACAGAATTTACCTTTTTTGTAATCAAGGTTAATATTCCAAGTAATGAATCAAGCACTTAACCCTCCATCCATACAAAACTGAAACATGAGTACATACCGCAAAATTCCTGACAGAGGCATGCAGCTCCGACGAGGTAGCGGAGAAAGACATGAATCTTTGTTGTTGATCTCATTGTTTCTGCAAGGTCTGATGATTGAAAAGATCAAACATAGTACCAGGTTATATAGAGACAATGGTGAGGTAGGCAACAAGTGGCCGCTCCTGTCAACTTGGAATCTATATGCTTCGTATAAGACAATAGGAATATAGTCGATATAATGTTAATCTCTGTCATAACCCTTGTCTAGGTTCCTGAAGAAATTACAGAGTCAGAAAGTTGAGGCCTTGTGACTAGTTAGCATAGGCCAATTACTAGAGAAACCAGAATGTTGTTTTAGACCATTATATCAATGTTATTTTGGTTAGAATTTGGATTCAAACATCAATCAACTTGAATTTGACTTATTGACTTCTTATCCGTCTACACTTGGATCAAATTTTGTCTAACTTTTTTTTTTATTGCTCACGAGGTGTCCTAGGAGGGTCCCAATTATGGGAAAGCACCTTTAAGCTATCCACTCTCAGACTAATTCCCGCTCGAGCCGGATAGGTCCCTTGCAGGAGGTAAAGATCTGATCCCAAGTTTTAAACGGCTGCATACATGAGGACGGTTCGAACCCGTGACCTCACTTAAGTTAGGAGAGCTCCTTACCAACTCACCTGCTTCTTGGGGTTTACACATTCAAACTTGTAATTATTATATGAATTGAGACCGTCACTTAATTTTAAATTATTAATTTGTTAAGTAATTTATTTAAATTATACAATTTTGTAAATTATTATATGCACGCGAGAAAAATGCCAACTATAAAAATGAGGACTTTAAATTCTACCCATATAAATTGAAAGTTACATAGGACGTAAATAACTATAGAATAATAAACTTATGTGTACATACCTTTCGATTGGTTACAGTTTTAGCCGCAACCTAGAGTCATTGTGTGTAGCTATATATCGGTTTTGGCTGAAATTCTATGAGAGATAGACCAATTGTGTTTTATTTCTGAGTCTATTCGTCTCTTGCTTTCTACCAAATGATATCGAATGGTCTGTTTCTATTAGATTGAAACTCTAATTTAACTATGTATAAGCTTGATTAGTACATATTATGGTATAATTGTTTTGATAGTGTAATGGTATATTAATTGATGAACTAATTTTGAAGTAAATTAGTTATTTCAAGAGAGATAATATTGAAAATTTTAAATTTAAATTTAATATTACTTAAAAACTATAAGTAAATAAGAAAATTAATAGAATACAGTGAAATGAATTATATGTTAACCAAAGCAAATAACAACCTTCCAAATATAAGAATTGAAATGAAAAAATTAAATAACATAAAATTCTAATATAGTTAATTTTATTAATTATTAGATAGGGATGACATTTTTATCTAGATTTGAACTTAACAAAAAAATTTGAATTTACTAAACTTAGAAGTAGTTCAGGCAACATAAAGGAGGTTAGACCCATCTATCCTAATGCCAACCTTACCTCTAGATTCATTAGATACAAGTCATTTTAAAAGAGTGTCATTAGGCTCCTAATATGATGCAACTTATGTAAATCAACAATGCATGGCATGCATCTCAAAACACAAGATTTACGTGTAAATAAGATACATGCATATTAACCATGTATATAGTAACAGAAGCATAACAGATAGACATACCTCCAGCCATTGCTCAGCTGATGATCCAGCAAAGTCTCTGAGTTTTGAATCTTCTAGCCTCTTCCTTTGTATGATACAATGGTGTACTGCTTTTTGTGCTATGTGAGGATAAAGACCCAAACTCGATTGTCAATCACAAAGGAGGAAGTTCGAAAGCATGAGCGATAACTTGTGTGTGATGAAGGATTAATGCATTAAATGGACCACAATCTCTATAGTTGCAAGAGTAGGTAGATTAAAAAAAAATCTTACATTCTCCCACTTGGTACATATAACCCAATACCAAACATAACAAGAAATCAAATATACGACTCATGGCGATAGGTCCTATTATAGTGAATATAATCTTCCATGTATTACATACATAAAATTTCTCATTACTAGCCCTTAAACTTAATGAATAAACCATATGTTTAATCTAGGTCCAAATTAGATGATATTTCTCAAACCAAAATCAAATATATGTATGCACAAAAACATATAAGAAAATATCAAATTAAACAAGAGTTCCATTGAATCAACAAATGTACAACAAAAATCACTTTATGAAACCAAGTCCTATTTGCACTATGTGACCCTTAAACTGCTTAGGTGGCATGCCTTTAGTTAAAGGATTCACAATCATCAAATCAGTGCTAATGTGCTCTATGACAACTTTTCTTTCCTTAACACGTTCTTTTATGGCTAAATACTTAATGTCGATATGCTTACTTCAACTTTCACTCTTATTATTTTTAGCTATAAAGACCACTGCTGAGTTGTCGCAATACAACCTTAATGGCTTAGAAATTGAATCAATAACTCTAAACCCAGAAATAAAACTTTTCAACCATACACCATGTGAGGTGGTCTCAAAACATGATACGAACTCAGCCTCCATAGTGGAAGTAGCAATCAGGGTCTGCTTGGCACTTTTCCAAGATATAACTCCACCAGCTAGCATGAAAATATAACCAGATGTTGATTTCCTTGAATCAATGCAGCCAGCAGAGTCTGAATCGGAGTATCCAATTACTTCCAGATTCTCAGTTCGCCTATATATAAGCATGCAGTCTTTTACGCCCTGAAGATATCTTATAACCTTCTTTGAAACTTTTTAGTGGTCAACACCTAGATTACTCTGATCTCTACCTAACATTCCAACAACATATGCGATGTTAGGTCCGGTGTAGACCTGAGCATACATAAGGCTTCCAATAGCTAAAGCATATGGAATGTTTTTCATGTGTTCCTGCTTAAAATCATTCATCGGGCATTAATTCAAACTGAATCTATCACTCTTCACTATGGGTACTACACTTGGTGCACAATCTTTCATCATAAATCTCTTTAAAACTTTGTTGATATAGGTCTCTTGAGACAAACCCAAAATGTTTCGAGATCTTTCTCTATAGATCTTGATACCAATGACATAAGATGCCTCACTTATATCTTTCATATCAAAATTCTTAAAGAGAAATTGTTTAACCACATATAGCAAACCCTTATCATTAGTCACAAGTAAAATGTCATCCACGTATAACACAAGAAAATAAGTCTTACTCCCACTGACCTTCTGGTATAAATATTGGTCCATTATATTCTTTTCAAAACCGAATGAAGTGATAACCTTATGGAATTTTAAATACCACTGTCAAGAGGCTTGTTTTAATCTATATATAGATTTATTAAGCTTGCAGATTAAATGCTCACCGTCACTAGAGGAGAATCCTTCAGGTTGTTTCATGTAAACCTCTTCCTCTTGTTCACTATTAAGGAACATCGTTTCACATCCATTTGATGTCACTCAAGATCAAAATAAGCTACTAATGACATGATTACACTAAAAGAATCTTTCTTAGATATAGGAGAAAAAGTCTCTGTGTAGTTGATTCCTTCCCTCTGAGTGAACCTTTTAGCAATAAGTCTTACTTTATGTCTCTCAATGTTTCCTCGTGAGTCTTTTTTTTCTTAAATATCCATTTACATCCAATAGTTTTCATACCATTTGGCAACTCAATAAGATCCCAGACTTGATTAGATGCCATAGAGTCCATCTCATCCTTCATAACATTATACCACAAGTCTGATTCCTTAAAACTCATGGCTTACAATCAAAAAGGGGGTCAGCCCCCCATCTGTAATATTTGAGAATCACCGTCAATGCCTCGATGTAGGTAAGTCTGGTATAATCCTTTTTTTCATAGTCTGGGTGGAGCTATTTATAACTAGCCAATTAAGAATTTTCAGATATACTCGCACTAGCAAGTGCATCTTGTGCTGTAATCTGACTCTTGTAGATATACTATATAATCATTAGGTATTGCTCACCTTCTAACCCTAGTAGATCTCCTCGTTGTTGTATCATCATCCTCACAAAGAACCTGTTACTCAACCTGTTATTCAACTGGTTGCTCAACAATTTCTGGTTGTTCCTTATTTACAACTTGATCTACTGCATTGGTATTAACAGCTTATGGAACTTCAGTAACTGGTTGTCCAACACCCGTTTCAACTTGAGGGGTGTGTATGACAATTAATCTATCACTTGAACCAGAGGGTTGAGCTTCATAATGTCCCTTTTCAAAAACTATGTCTTGAAAGTGACTACTCACATTGATCAAGTCATTCTCAAGAAATTTTACAATTCTTGATTCCACAATTATAATGCTGTGAGATGGACAATAGAATTTATACCCCTTAGACCTTTCAGCATATCCAATGAAATACCTACTAATGGTCCTTTGGTCTAGTTTCTTCTCCTATGGATTGTAAATTATCATTTCAGACAGGCATCCCCAAATGCGTATATGCCTTAGACTCAGTTTTCAACCCTTAAATAACTCAAAAGGTGTCTTTGAGACAACCTTGGTTGGAACCCGGTTTAATATATACACAATCGTCTTTAGAACTTAATTCCATAGGAATTGAGGAAGTTTTGTGTTACTCCTCATACTTCTTACCATGTCCATTAAGGTTTGGTTTCTTCTTTCTGCCACACCATTTTGATCCGGAGAACCAGACATAGTGTACTGGGCAATAATCCCATATTCCTGAAGAAATTTCGCAAAAGGACTAAGGGCTTGTCTACTTTCAGTGTAGTAGTACTCTCCACCTCTATCTGACCTCACGATTTTAATCAATTTTCTACATTGATTCTCCACTTCTGCCTTAAACATTTTAAAGGCATCCAAAGCTTCGTCCTTAGAACGAAGTAAGTAGAGATACATATATTACAAATAATCATCTATGAAGGTGATAAAGTATTTCAGACTATTTGCATCCATATATGGACAACAAATATCTGTATGTATGATTTCTAACAGATTTGTACTCCTCTTGGCACCCCTTTTAGAATTGTTAGTTTGCTTACCTTTAATGCAATCCACACAAGTATCAAAATCAGCAAAATCCAAAGTACTAAGTACATCTTCATTTACTAATCTCTTAATTCTCTCAATGGAGATGTGTCATAATCTACAGTTCTACTCTTAATTCTCTCAATGGAGATGCGTCCTAATCTACGATACCATAACATAGAGGATTCTTCATTCACAACACATCATTTCAATCCAACAGTGATATGCATCGAATTATAGGCATCATCATTTTGTAACTGAATATAATACAGACCATCAGATAATATACCGTAACCAATAACTTCAGATCCATTCTATAAACTGAAACCAGAATCTGAAAAGCTAAAGGAAAAACCAAAAAGTACAATTCTTGATATAGAGATTAATTTTCTAGAGAAATTTGGAACATAAAAGGTCTTTTCCAAACACAAAATAAAGCCACTACTCAAAACTAAACTACAAGTGCCAATGGCTCCCACATATAAACTCGTCTTGCCTCCTGAATAGATGAATTGTTCACTTCCCATTGACTTCCTTAGGTTTTGCATACCCTGCAAGGTATTTGAAACATGGATTGTAGAACCAGAATCAATCCACTATTTGTTATAATTAACATTAACCATATTAGATTCATAACAAACAAATGAAATTTGAGTACCTTTCTTCTCGAGTCAATTTTTAAATTTAGCGCAGTCTTTCTTCATGTGTTCCTTCTTCTTTCAAAAGAAATACCTTGGCGGCTTCTTTATATCGGACTAAGGAGACATTTTGCCTTTTCCCTTATTTTTGACATCATCCTATCTCTTCTTTCTTGAAACGGTAAACTTCACCCTTTCACCCTCTTCCATCAGCAACCTCTCCTCTTCTTGCACACATATGGTCAACAATTCATTGATTGATCGCTTATCCTTATACGTGTTATAAGAGATTTTGAAAGGATCATATTGTTGGGGCAGAGTGCACAGAATGTAATGCACCAGGAAAGATTCCGACATAGTAACCTCTAATGCTTTCAACTTAGCCACCATATCCCTCATACGTATAATATGATCATAAACGTCCTTTATTCCAGTAAGCCTCAAGGATGACAACTGAATAATCAAAGTGCTGGCAAAAGCCTTATCAAAGGTAGCAAATTACTCATCAATGACCTTTAATAGATCCCTGACATTATTATAATGTTCGACAAAACTACAAATACTAGCAAATATCTTAGTCTTTATGAATATCACGAAGAGGCGATTAGATCTCTCCCATTTTTCATAAAGAGCAACAGCGTCTGAAGTGCTGGTTTCTATTATACTTGGTGGTTCATCCTTTCTAATAGCATAGTCTATATCCATCCAGCCCCAATGAAGCAGAATTCTCTCTTTCCACACATTATAGTTGTCACCTCTCAATTCGGGAATATCACACTTATCATAAATATTCATAGTCTGAGTAACTGCAAATTAAGAAATAAAAATATATAAGTTTGTTATATATAATTCGAGACCAATAATAATTCATGGTTTACCAATGTAAATCATGCATTTAACAGATGAATCTAGTGACATAAGACTTGCCTGTGGGCTAAAGTTCTACTCAATTAGATTCATCCAAAACTTTATGACAAAACTATTGAACTATGTTCCTTTTCTTAATTCCTATGGGTAGATTAAGAAATATAATCTAATATTTCATCCTAATTAATCATACAAACATAACAAAATTTCTGTGGGTAGATTTTATCATATCATGTATGATTAATTACAATTAATGATTCAATGTTATCTTAAAACTAAATATATAATTATAATTAATTTGAGATGTTATGGCTACTCTCAATTAATTAAAATCATATTAATCACTCATATCATCTTAAGCTTAAATAAAGCCTAAACATTTGCTTCAATAAATAAATAATGCAAATACATCAAATAATAATGCACAAATTATTTAATCTAATTTTGCATGTATAATGATAATAAATTTATACACAAATTTTCAATTAATCACAAGTAATTTGTGCAAATAATTAAACAATTATTAGTTGTATGTCAAAATTTAATTCCAATATTAGACATACAAATTTAAAAACTTTCATAAAATATTAACACCAAAATGATTTTATAATTAAAATCACAACATAATGGGTTAGGTCTTGATTAACCCAATTAATCACTAATGTTAACATAATCAATATTAATGAAATTTTCAAAAAAAATCAATAGTCGTCGTCAACCTCCAGCCAGATCGGGTGTGACCTGGCTCCAACCCGATGCAGAAGATGTGCAGAGAATGCCAGGAGGTAGATGAAGGCTGGCGTTACCAGCTGACGTGTGTGAGACATTGGAGAACTATCCATGCGATGTTGTATGGATGGCGACGTTCGAAACCATCACCTTCGGATGGCAACGTCCGAAGCCATCACCTTTGGTCGTCGTCGTCCCTCCTCTCTACAAGGTTTTATCACCAATGGGTGCTTCATGGAGTATCAATACACGACTCTAACGTCAATTATCTACAAAAACCGTTGAAATATTCAACAACATCAAGCTCATCTCTTACGGACGAAAAACAACGAGAACAAAGCATAACAAAGACAATTTTTCCACGGTTCATAAGCAAGGTAGAGACAGTAATGGCTCTGATACTAAATGTAAATCAACAATACATGGCATGCATCTCAAAACACAACAAGATTTACGTGTAAGTAAGATACATGCATATTAACCATGTATATAGCAACGGAAGAATAATGGATAGACATACCTCCAGCCATTGCTCAGCTGATGATCCAGAAACGTCTCTAAGTTTTGAATCTTTTAGCCTCTTCCTTTGCACGATACGATGGTGTACTGCTTTTTGTGCTATGTGAGGATAGGGACCCAAACTTGATTTTAAAGTGTTTTAACACCTTTGCCCATCACAGAGGAAGAAGTTCGGAAGCATGGGCGATAACATGTACATGATGAAGGGTTAATGCATTAAATGGACCACAATCTCTACAATAGTAAGAGTAGGTAGATTTAAAAAATCTTACAACTTAAGCTTATACAGAGTTAACTGATCTATCAAACCACCAAACGTTGTTATGTCTAATGCAATCATATTTTTATATGTTTTTAGGACCTTATATTTCGTATCTTGCTTGTGTTTTATGGATATCTATGGCCTATTTATCATGTTTCATAATTATTAGAGCTTTAGACACATAAAATACAAAAAGTCCTTAATAGGTTGAAATTAACACTGTTTTTCAGTTTCCGGTGGATTTGACCTTTGGATCTTTGGGAATTTTTATCTCGGGATTGGTGCATTAGAAAATTCTAAGATTTGGCAGACATAATTTTAACTCATTGAAGAATGTTTCCACCAAGTTTCAGAATTTTTGGAGCTGTCATTTGAGAGCAGTAAATTTGTGAAAACTGATGTAAATAAGTCCACAAGCATGAGTTTAAGTTTTGAATTGGAAATGGGAGCTACGGACAGCAATGAAGCCACAAGCATGAAACGCAGACGTTTGGTGAAGATAGAAGCTGCGTTTTAGCAGGGAAGTAGGCACAAAGAGGGAGCAAATTAAATGGTCCCATTGTCACGCTACAGTAGACATGCGAGAGTAGAGAGGAATAAGTTAAGGCTTAATTGATGTGTGACCTTTATTGGTCACGTCATCAACAGTAGAGAGGAGGCTACAGGAAACGTGAAGAGAGTAGCAGCGTGGAACACATAAGAGAGGAATAAATCAAGGAGCATATTAAATAGTCAGGAGGAACGACAACACATCAGAGAGGAGAGTAGCGGGCTGGAGGCGTGAGACATAGCAGGAACGACGACGTAGCGTGACCCAAGAGATGAGGTTTTAAAGAGCGAGTCAACCTTAATTGTCCCATCACTGCACAGTAGCTTGAGAATAAAACGCACAGCAACTAGGGCGTGACCCTGGGAGAGCTGGACAGTGTTTGCGCAAGAATAATAGGAGAGAGGGCCGAAGGTTTTAAAGGGGATGTGACCTTTATTGGTCATATCACGAGCACAGTATCGGCACACATTCTATCACACTGAACAACGATAAATACGCTTAAGGCAGTGAGGTAAACAAAGGATTTTTGGTTAGGGATTAAGATGGGAGTTAAAGCTATTTGTCGAAAAATACCTATGAAGGGCTAAACATCTCGATGCCAGTTTGGAGGTAAAATCGACACCGACGACCCGAGTTAGGTATTATTTTAATTATTTTGTTGTTTCTTTTCTCTCATTAGAAATTGATTGTGTTGTCCGATTTTAATCGATTTGAGTTTTGTGTATGGATAATCAAATTTCCGTTATTATTCGGTTATTTGTGTATGAACTCATCGGATATTGTGAATTGATGATTTTAATGCGTTCATTGAATCGTTAATTTCAAAGCCATTGCTAGAATTTAGATATAATCCGTAA
>JANKYF010000007.1:48453891-48467704 GCA_029829435.1 Erythroxylum hondense | reverse complement strand
AAAATTGAAATAAAAATTAGATGTTTCAATTTTTTTTATTGAATCATTCAAACTAATTAAAATTTTTAATTATTAAATTTGATGGACTCTTTTTAAATGAAAAAAAAAAGATCCCAACCTCTCGTTATTATTTAGGCTCAAGCCCTCGAATCTCCTCTGGGCTTAGAAGAAAGCTCTTGTAACATGAGAGGCTCTATGAAGAGCCAGAACGTTAATTTGTACAATTTGGAGGCCCTTTTCTCTTAAGACTCTCAATATTCAGGCCCCTGTTGGTTATTATTAAAGGGTCTAAAACTGTGATTTAGCCATTCTCAGAGCTCAAGTTCTAACTTACCGTTCGCTCACTTCGATTTTTGAGAAAAGGGGGAGACATGGGCGACGCGCACGAAGGCGCGTCTCTCCCGTCGACGGGAACAGACGCCACCAAGCGACGAGTCACTTACTTCTACGAACCGTCGATCGGCGACTACTACTACGGACAAGGCCATCCAATGAAGCCCCACCGAATCCGTATGGCCCACAATTTGATCGTCCACTACGGCCTCCACCGTCGGATGGAGATCAACCGGCCCTTCCCTGCCGACGCCACAGACATCCGCAGGTTTCACTCCGAGGACTACGTCCAGTTCCTGTCCTCTGTCACTCCTACCTCTGTCTTGGACCCGTCCTTCAATAGGAATCTAAGAAAGTTCAACGTCGGTGAGGATTGTCCGGTTTTTGATGGACTTTTTGGGTTTTGTCAGGCCTCTGCTGGTGGCTCTATTGGTGCTGCCGTTAAACTCAATCTGGGTTATGCTGATATTGCTTTGAACTGGGCTGGTGGATTGCACCATGCTAAGAAGAGCGAGGCTTCTGGGTTTTGTTATGTTAATGATATTGTTCTTGGCATTTTGGAGTTGCTCAAGGTTCACAAGGTAATGCCGTTTTAACTATTTTTGCTTATATTGGTGCTTATTGAAGCTAGTGTTGCGCATGATTGACATTTACTTTATTCTTGTTGGGCAGAGAGTACTGTATGTAGACATTGATGTTCACCATGGAGATGGGGTTGAAGAGGCCTTCTACACAACCGACAGAGTTATGACCGTGTCTTTTCATAAGTATGGAGAATTCTTTCCAGGGTCAGGCCACATTAAAGACATTGGGGCTGGTCCTGGGAAGAACTATGCTTTGAATATTCCGTTGAATGATGGACTGGATGATGAAACTTTCCGTGGTCTATTTCGACCAATCATCCAAAAAGTTATGGAGGTCTACCAACCTGATGCAGTAGTTCTTCAATGTGGGGCAGATTCGTTGTCTGGTGACAGGTTAGGGTGCTTCAACTTGTCTGTGAAGGGCCATGCAGACTGTCTTCGTTTTCTAAGATCTTTCAATGTTCCTTTGATGGTCTTGGGTGGTGGTGGCTATACCATCCGGAATGTTGCGCGTTGTTGGTGCTACGAGGTCTCTTTCTTCCTTCTCATTGTATATTGTCAACCTAACCTCTCTTATAGCTGGTGACGAGTATTTATGTTACTGTGTCAAAGGCAGCAGTTGCAGTTGGAGTAGAACCTGATAATAAACTGCCTTACAATGAGTACTATGAGTACTTTGGTCCCGATTACACTCTTCATGTTGACCCAGGCTACATGGAGAACCTAAATGCACCAAAGGATATGGAGAAAATTAGGTGATTTTCAGTATTCTGTTTCTTATTTATAGCTGAAGTTGACGTTCCTGCAGGATTAGTAATTGTTGAGTTGCATATGAAGACTCAAAATTTTGAATGGAGATCTATTAAAGAAAAGTCTTATGAAGTAAATATGATTGCTATAGAGAGAAAACTCGCATGTTTTAACTGCTCATTGATTACTAGTTTGTCAATCTAATTTCTATGGAAGTTAGAATAAAATTCATGCATGCATAGCTGGCTACTTGCAAACTTTCACAGGTATTGATCATAGTTAAAGCAGCTGTGTGAGTTTGAGGAACGTATTTTCTGCTTTACAGTCCCCTTAATGTGTGTGAAACTTAGAGAAATCTATTATTCATATTTTCTATACGTTGAAAATACATGTTTATATAGTTGACGCCTAACCCTAGAATAGGAAATACAATCAATGGTAGTAAACACCTTCCTATTTTATTACTATACAACTATAAACAACTCAACACTCCTCGTCAAGCTTGAGCATATAAATCATATGCACCAAGCTTGTTACGTATAAATTCAATACGAGAACCTCCGAGAGATTTGGTCAAGATATCTGCTACTTGATTGGTTGAACTGACATAACTAGTAGTGATACAACCCGACAAAACTTTCTCTCGGATAAAGTGATATCAACTTCTATGTGTTTGGTCCTTTCATGAAATACTGGTTTAGAAGCAATATGGAGAGCAACTTGATTATCACACAATAACTTCATTTGTGATACTTCTACAAATTTTAACTCTTAAACTAATTGCTTCAACCAAATAAGCTCACAAGTTGCTAGAGCGATTACATGATATTCTGCTTCTGCACTCAACTTGGCAACATCTTGCTTCTTACTTTTCCAAGATACAAGATTCCCTCCAACAAGAACACACAAGCCTGAAGTAGAACGCCTATCAGATGGAGAACCTGCCCAATTAGCATTAGAGTATCCAATAATTTGTGAATGATTCCAGTTTTCATATAATAATCCTTTTCCTAGTGCATCCTTAATATACCTCAAAATTTGAATAACTGCATCCCAATGACTATCACATGAAGCTTGTAGGAATTGACTAATAGCACTAATCAAGAAAGAAATATCAGGTCATGTGATGGTGAGATAATTAAATTTTCCTACCAATCTTCGATAGCGGCTAGGATCAGCAAGTGGCTCCCCTTGATTGCGGCTAGGATCCATAGGAGAGTCTATTGGTCTACAGTCTGACATCCATGTTTCTTCTAGAATATCCAATGCATACTTTCTTTGAGAGAGTACAATACTAGATTTGGATTGAACAACTTCTAGGCCAAGAAAATATCGGAGTAAACCCAAATCTTTTGTCTAAAAATGACAAAATAGATGTGTCTTCAATTGTTCAATCCCACCTTGATCACTTTCAGTAATGACATTATCATCCACATAGACAATCAGATAGATGCACCGTTTTGATGACGTATATTTATAGAAGACAGAGTGATTAGACTCACATCGAATCATACCAAACTCTTGAACAACGTTACTAAACCGTCCAAACCAGGCATGAGGAGATTGTTTCAAACAATATAAAGAACGACGAAGCTTACACACTTAAGGTAGACTCCCCCTGAGCAACAATTCAGGTGGTTGCTCCATATAAATCTCTTCCTGAAGCTCACCATGTAGAAAGGCATTTTTAATGTCCAATTGATACGGAGGCCATTGGCGAATGGCAGCCATGGATAAAAACAAGCGAACAGAAGATCTCTTGGCCATAGGAGAGAAAGTTTCATAGTAATCCAACCCATAAGTTTGTGTATACTCTTTAACCACCAAACGTGCCTTTAGTCGATCAACTTGACCATCTGGACCAACTTTACGGTATATATCCAATGACAACCAACAATGGAATGGCTTGGAGGTAACGAAACTAACTCCCAATTATCATTAGCATGTAGAGCAACCATTTCTTCAACCATTGCTTTACGCCACCGGGGATCATTAAGTGCCTCATGAACATTAGAAGGAACATAGACAAAAGAGAGGGTGGACACAAAATGGTGAGAAACGATAACTAAGACAATTATAAATAGGATGAGGGTTGCGGGTGGATCGTCTACCTTTGTGGATGGCAATGGGAAACTGATCTTCAAGAGGTAGAACCGTAGCAGGTGAGGAATCTAGAGCAGGAGCTGAATCAACAGGAGCCTCTACAGGGGTCTCATCATCAGGATGAAGATCATTGTTATGATGTGGAAGAGTACCATTCTCAGGAGAAACGGATTCAGTAAGAGGTGAACATTGGACATACTCTAAAAGAGGATTAGAAAGAGGGGCAACATAAGGAACAGGTGTAATGGAAGGAGTTGGAAGGACCTCATTGAGAAATGTGATATTTGTTGGAGATGAGTAAAATGGAGAAGATTCAAAGAATGTAACATCAGTTGAAACAAAACATTGATGTGTTGATGGAGAATAACACTTATATCCTTTTTGAAGACGTGAGTAACCTAGAAAAATACATTTGGTGGATTTAGTTGATAGTTTATCTTGACTAGGGGAAGAGATATGGACGAGCCAAAGACTCGTGGTGGAAGGGAGAATACTGGTTGATTAGGAAATATGATGGAATGGGGTACCTGATTCTGTAGACTAGACGAAGGCATGCGATTAATCAAGAAGCATGCAGTTAAGACAACATCTGCCCAGTATTGTGATGGAACCCAATTATGTAAAAGCAAGGTATGAGCAGTTTCTATGAGATGTCTATTCTTACGTTTAGCAATCCCATTTTGTTGTGGAGTATAAGGACATGAGGTTTGATGAAGAATTCCTTCGGAAGACATGAATTGGGCAAAAGGAATGGACAAATATTCACGAGCATTATCACTTCTCAACACACGAATATTAGTGTCAAATTGTCTTGATTTTTGTGCAGAAAGATTTAAAGATGGAAAATAATTCTGAACGAGCTTTTATTAAAAATAACCAAGTGCAATGAGAATTATCGTCAATAAATTTAACAAAATATTGAAATCCCAAAATAGAAGAGACACGACAAGGACCCCAAATAACTGCATGAACTAACTCAAAAGGGGATGTAGCCCATTTATTGACATGTTTTGGAAATGAACTTCGAGAATGTTTTCCAAGTTGACAAGATTCACAATCTAAGGAAGATAAGGTAGGTAAACTAGGCACCATCTTCTGGAGCTTCAACAAATCTAAGATGACCCGAACGGTTATGAATTAGAAGTGGAGATTCTGAAATAGTGCACACTGTAGGTGAAGGAGGTAGATTTAAATGATAAAGGCCTTGCAACTCATGTCTTGCGCCAATCATTCGTCCCGTACTGCAATCTTGTATAACAACATAATTTTTATTAAGAGTGATAGAACAATTTAAAGATCATGTAAGTTTACTGATGGATACAAGATTAAAGGGGCAATTAGGAATACAAAGGACAAATTCTAAATGCGAGGATGGAAGTGGTTGAGCAGAACCTACAACTTTAACAATTGTTTGAGTCCCATGAGCTAAAGTAATAGGAGGAAAAGATGTAGTGTTAGTAAAGTGTGAGAGCAAATGTGGGTTATCAGAGATATGATCAGAAGCACCAGAATCAATTATCCAAGGGAAAGACTTAGTGAGGCATGCTACGAAATTACCCAAATGAGCTTTTGAAGCAACGGAGGAGGAAGACTGCTTAGCTGCCTGATACTTAAGATACTCTTCATAATCAGCACTAGTCAGAGTCACCGATGGCTGAGTAGAGGACTCAAACTAAAGGTCAGACTGATTAGTATGAACAACATTAGCAGCTCGAGGTCGACCATGCAATTTATAACATTTATCCTTAGTATGTCCCCATTGACGATAATAACGTCATCTGGGTTGACCACCACGATCCCCCTGCTCTACTCTGTTAGTACTTTGAGATTGAGAGGCCAAAGTGAAAGAATTAACTGAGGGAGATCCTATCATGATGCTAGGTGGCGAAACACGCAATAAGCGAGCAAATACTTCATCTGGAGAAGGTACTGTAGGACTTGCTGAAATCTGAACTTGTACTGAAGTAAGTTAAGGACTAATAGCAGTAAGAGTAAGAACGATAAAAAATTTATCTCTCTGTGCAAGATCTTCTGTTGCAGACTGTCCAGTAGGTAGTGATAGGTTGAATTCTCTTTTCAGGGAGGCCATTCTACCAAGAAATTCAGACATGTTCATGTCTTGTTGTTTGAGATTAACCAAGTTTGAGACTACAGAATACAATCTTTGAATCATTAGTATAAAGTAATTTCGCCTGAGTCCATATCCCAACACAAGTTCTGTATGCCTTATAAATTGGGTGGAGTTGAAGATCAATTGTCTGCCATAACATACTACATAATAATGCATCAATTTGAGCACAAGCAAATTTATTTGTTTCAATATCCTCAACCCTAGTAGTTAAGTGATCTGCTAAGCCTTGATTTATACACCACAATTCAACAAAGGCAGCGATGAGGTAAAATTAGAACTATCTACTAGTTTCTTGGTCGTAATTGAGGGAAGAGAAATAAAGGGAAAAGCACCTTATTGAGACCTAAAATCTATAGGAGCCATGAACGGAAAAACCTCTGAAAATTTTCCGGTGATTGTCCGACTAATTTTTTGATGATGTGATGGTGAATAGGGGAAAACTCAAGGAAATCAACTCAGCGGTGACTGCTGAGATCGTTGGCGTCGGTGGTGACAAGTCAGGCTCGCCGAAGAGCGAGATCGGTGAGGGGGCCGCTTCCTGTCAACTTCCGACATTGAAATCAATCATGGGCTATGGGAAATGACGGGTTGGCATCGTTTGAATAGGTGAGTGGTGACAGTGAGATGAGACGCATGCCGAAGAGGGAGATTTGAAAACCAACCACCGAGGCGATGAGCGGTGCGTGACGGTGCATGGAGCAGCTACTGACGGTGCGATTCTAAGGTTTTGTCGGTGAGTGAGAGAGGAATAGATTGGTGGTGTTAGATCTTTGATCTAACACCAGATTAACAAAGTGTGAACTTCGCCGGAGATTGATCAGAGAGCAATTGGAAAATCCTAAAACCCTAGCTCTGATACCATGTGAAACTCAAAGAAATCTATTATTCATATTTTCTATACAGTGAAAATACATGTATATATAGTTGATGTCTAGCCATCGAATCGGAAATACAATCAATAGTAGTAAGCACCTTCCTATTTTATCACTATATAGCTATATACAACTCAACAATGTGTAATATTTTCGGTAAAAAAAGTTGCTCTTGAGAATTTGGACTGTGAAGTGGGTTGAAATGAAAAGCAGGAAATTACACACTTGATTGTTCATGTAACATGACTAGAACATCCAGTTGGAGATTTTTATTCTCATAAGGCCATAAAGAGCCTTAATAATTCAGAGTCAAAGCAGTTTGTCTTTATGTGAATTAATGATCAGTTGGAAGATTGAAATATAGTTGAGATCAAGAACTGGAGCCTTTAGCTTCATGTTTGGTTTAGAAATCTGATTAGCTATGCCATGGATTGCTGTGATCGGGGCACAACCTCTTATCTTATTAAGGAATCTGCAGTGTTGCCTTCATAGGCAATACCTTGATGACCCTACTTTTGGCTTATTCACTCGCAAGTGCCGACTATCCCCATGTATAATTTATGATCTTGTATTCATTTCTTAGTTGCTTGTTGCATTCCACTTATTTTTCATTACTGTGATCAGGAGATTAACTTTTCCATATTCAAATGGTTATTGAATTATTTCAAATATTAGGAAGTAGTGTTATTTGCACTTGTTATGAATCTCTCTCTCTCTCTGGGGGATAGAAATTTGCTGCAAAATGCAAGTGCACTTGTGAATTACTCCGCAGTGTGCTGTCCATTATATTCAGTGCTTCAATGCCTTTCAAATTGTTTACATTCATATTGTCTCGTATCCTTTTCAACGGCAATATTCTTACATAAAACTTGTTCAGGAACATACTGTTGGAGCAACTTTCTAGACTACCTCATGCACCCAGTGTACCTTTTCAACAGACGCCACCCACTGTTGAAGTTCCTGAAGAGGTTGCTGAAAATTTTTACTTTCGTTAAACTAAATCATGTCATTTCCATTTCTAAACTTTTTAAATAATAAACTCAATATAGGCTGAAGAGGACATGGAGCGGAAACCAAAACGTCGAATATGGAATGGTGATTATGACTCAGATGGTGAGAAGGAAGAAAGGTCCAACGGTAGATCTTTGATTAGTGATTCTCATCTTGTGGCAAAAGATGAGATGAGGTAAAATTAATTTGTTTCTTAAATTTCTCAAATGATTACACCTTACGATGATGATTTTGCTGTGCTGCCCATTATATGTCTGGATCCTACTTTGCAAGGACATTGAAGTTCATCTTTAGTTCTTCTATGCAAGCTTCTCTTTCCTTCTCACCGCAGTTGGTTGTAGTACTGCTGTTTGGTGACTGCAAACTTGATAGGAAATTTGATAATTAACATCCTCTGTTTCTTTTAAATTTAGTTGTGCATGTACTCTTTAGTTGTGTATCAAATGCACACACCAAAACCTCAAGATCAATTCGGCCATATCATACTCTAAACCTTCATCTAATTTAACATTACTGACTTTGATCCAGGGAAGATGCTGATTGATGTCAAAGTTAAAGACTGAAGATCACCTATATACCTGATAGACAGAACTAGGTATCTTCTACTTCGAGTTCCCTTGTATATCGTGGCCTTTAACATGACGGCTCAGGCTTTGGACTATACAATTGCAAAGGCATTTCGACCACTGTTGCTGAAGCATTAAAATATTAACTCAAGATTGTACAATCTTTCTTTGCCGCCAGTTATTAGAAAGTTTTGAGTTGTAATAGAATCACCATATTTATGATGTTTAAACAGAAGCAAATACAAGAGAACGAACAATTTTGTGCATAAGAACTTCAGTTTGCTCCAAATATTACTTGTTTCATTTCTGTTATTCATTGTATAGACTTTATTCATTAGTAAGGGTATGTTTGGATGTGGGTGAATGGATGGAAGGGAATGGAATGGAATGACCCAAATGATTCAGGCCATTGTTTGGGAGTCTAATTTTGAAACAGGATGGAATGACAATTGATAGCTTTGGAAGCCACCTTTTGCCATCTAAAATTTAATATTTTGTGACTTCTTCAAATGGAGGGTTAGGGATGGAATGATATAGCTTGCTTTTCAAATCCTCTCTTATTTTATTTTAACTTCCAAATAATGGAGTGTATTCCATTCCATTCTATTAATTGCCATTCTGTTCCATCTCATACTAAACTCCCAAACATATCCCAAATCTATTTGATACATGAGCGTAATGAACACATCAGTCGAAATTCGTCTGAGTTACGCATCAGTATTCGGTAACTCGCAGAGGGTCATCCATATCTTAGACATTGTCAAAACAAAATCAAATGTTTTACGATGATGCTTGTCAGGAAACTGCCAAAGCCACTCTGAGACTATTCCATAATATTATGTCCATGAAATAATATATATACTCCTCGGATTCTCCAAGTTTTGAAGAGAAGCTGAGAAAGAGATTCCAATGCCATTGATACATCATCTTTCTCTCCGAATCCAATCTTTTGCACCTTATCCTTCCCGGATTCCACAAAGAACCTGCATAAGAACCGTCAAATTTTCTACCATAATTTTACTAAACCATAGCTGGAATCATCCAGTTATCGTCAAATGCCAACATGCCAACCCCTCCAATGCCAAACCCAGGACTCATGAAGAAGGCATTCCGGTAGAAGACGTCAAGATCCTCTCCAGGTTCAAATCTCGCCACAATTACATTCGCGTCCTTGAGGTCTCTCGCAAAGTCGACCACCCTTTTGCCGGTTCTAGACTCCTCCTCCTCGATGGACCTGGAAACATCCACAGCATTTCTTTTCTGTTCAAGTCCCTGACCCATACTTACTTCGACGTTTTCGCAACTTTGCCTCCAATTTTACCCGCCGGACCCATTGCCGTTCTGGGATTCGGAGCGGGTTCAACTGCTCGGTTGATCCTCGAGTTGTACCCAGATGTTGTAGTTCATGGTTGGGAGCTTGACCCATCGGTGATTGCCGTTGGGAGAGAGTTTTTCGGACTTGAAAAGCTCGAAAAGCAATACCCAGATAGGCTTTTTATCTACATTGGCAACGCCTTGACAGCCAGTATAGAAGGTGGGTTCTCGGGAATCATAGTCGATTTGTTTTGTAGAGGAAGTTTAATACCTGAGCTTCAAGATCCCAACACTTGGGATATGCTCACAAAGTGTTTGAAAAAAGGCGGCAGGATTATAGTTAATGTTGGGGGCAGTTGTTTGGAGTCTGAAAACAAGAGAAGAGATGGCAAAGTGGTTATGGAGGATACTTTGAAGGCTATGCATCGTGTTTTCCGTGACAATCTTTTAATTTTAAATCTTGGTAACCGGAAAGATGATAGCACGGTTGCTCTTACCGGTAAAACCCCCGATCTCGAAGCTTGGAAATCGAAGCTTCGACGACCTTTGAGATCTTATGTTGATATGTGGGAACCTTGTAGTTTTTAAGGAGTGGGACTGTCAATGTTGGATACGGAGGCTGTATCGATGTTGCTCTTCTGTTTGTTATTATTCCTCTGTGAGTAAACAATTTGATGTGTTCTTGATCATGAAACTCCATTCCTTCTGTTTCTTCATTTAGCTATGAAGACTTTCTGTTACTGTTCTAATCAAGCAAATTTGTTCATAAAAGATTGGCGTATAGTAATAGTCTTGCAGTGCCAATATAATGAAGGCTCTTGGACTAGCTTGAGAGCTTGAGACTGACACTGTTGGACATTAATTCCCTGGTTTCTCTCTTGACTTTTGGGCTCTTTATTTGGTCCAAGGTAATCTTTGCTAGGAATCAAAACAATGCGACATGTATCCCTACCAGCGTCAGTTTTGCAAGATGTTAAAATGTAACACTCTACTTTCGCAAGATTCGAACCTAACATCGATGGGTGATATCTGAGTCCGTGCCCTGCGAAGGTGGCATATTAGAGCACTCAATCACTCAAATTTCAGTACAAATTTGTTTTTTTTAACCACAAACATAAAGTGCGGAAATTCATAATTAAATCAGGCTCATTTTATTTCATAAAAATTTCCATTTACAAGAGTTACCAACATTTTTCAAGTATCAGAATTTTATGAATCACTAGGGTCCATTTCAGAAACAAAACATATTACACTTTAATCAATCTCTTTTGTAAAACCTTTTTCCAATTGGAAAGTTATACACAACAAATATATTCAAATACACAAAATACAATAATTTGCGAAAAATACAATTTAGTACGAAAATAAAGAAATACAATGCAGACGCGAACTGATCCCGACCTCTAATCCTCATTTGTATGCAGTAGGTATACTCCCATTTGCCTAACGGGGTATTCTTTTGATCCTAAAAAATATTTACAAATTTTGGGTGAATTTTGCGAACTCAATGAGTGACCATCATCGATGACTCACCCAGTCACATAACACATAAATTACATTCACAACATTTCACATTTCACAATCAATACAATTTAATCATTCATAGTATGCATATGCAGTGTGCATGAGACTCACTTTTTCATTTATCACTTTGTTGTGATCAAGTGCCTAAACTGTCCCATTTAGGGCTCATTGATAACTGTCCCATATAGGGCTCATTAAACGTTGAGCCTGGGACTCTGAATCACTTTTGAGCTCGATGCTTGTTTTCACTTGTTGAATTTTCAGCTTTGATTTGTGGTTACTCAGGTCACAACTGCCATTATATCTCATGCATTCATGAGATGGAATGCCTCAATCATATTTACCAATTCTCATTCACATATCATCAGACCTTAGTCCGGCATTCAACATTAAAGTTGAGAATCACACTTTCATTCATATGCAAAAGCACATTCAATTCACATTTATCATCGGATCGTGGTCCGGCATTTAACAGTCAAACTATGCACACTTATTTCATCTCATTCACATACAAGTAGCACTTCAATATCCCAATCAACAACACAATTATCAGACCTTCTGTCTGGAACCTAATACAATCGATCAAATTCAGAAATCAATCAATACAAAAATTCAAAAAAAACAAACAATGAAATGAGACTATTTAGGGCTACTCACAGTATGCTCCATATTAGCATTAGCTTCCATGATCCGAAAACGTCTAAATGGAAACGTTCTATCTTGTATCATCATTATGCAAAACGCATATTACATACACATTATTAATTGCACAATCACATAAACATTCAGTTTTTCACATATGAATATGTGTAATGTATAATGTATGCTCCATGATAATCTCGGGTATCTTTTCTTTAATTTCATCACAAAATCATTCTTATATCAAAACTCATCTAAGTATAATTTATACTTAAGTTTATGCTTCACTAAAACCATTAAAATCTCTATTCCTTTTTCATTGACTAACTTTATATTTTTCCAAGTCACACTTTCGAGTCTACTGTTCACATTCAATTAGAAAGCTAAACTGATGTAATTTGGTCAATCTCTCTTCTAGAAAAGTGTTCCTCTATGTATTATCTTTCCATTGACACCAAAATCACTCAATTTGGTTTAGTAATTTGGAAGATATGCCTCAAACATTATTGGGTTATCCATATTCAAAAGCAGTGTACTATGTACAACTTCCATCCAGAAATTCAATATCTTAGAGAAAGAATAAAAATTCAACTTCTTGAGAATAAAAATTCAACTTCTTGAGACAATTTGTAGGCCTATATCTCTAATTTACTTCAAATTAAAATTCATCTTATTTGGAATCCTAAAAATCAAGATATCATCAAAATATTGGAACATGTTCAATAAAATATCCAATTCATGCTCTTCCAACTGATACCCTTACTTTGATTCAATAAATCTTTTTCAAATTAATTCCAAAAGGTATAAATTTTTGTGGAGAGATAAAAGAATGTGCTAGAAATCCAATGCTTCAAACATTAGGTCATTTAGAGGTCGGATGAAAAGTTATGGCCAAAAGAGTGAAGTATGTTCAGATTTGGGGGGAAGAGGACCTGCGGGTCGCGATCGCGCCTCCTTTATCTCTTCTTCTTCAGACCTGTTTGGTAAAATGGGCATAAATTTCACTAAAAGTATCGGATTAAGGTTGTTTAAAGACCTCTTTAAAGAGGAATTCTAGACCTAAAACTTTTATAAAGACCTAAAAAACAATTTTTGCCTCTATAAGGGTCAAAATTTCAGAATATTGTAGTTGTTCCAAATGTCCCTCCTATATAGCATTACGAAATTATAAAAGTCATATCTCTCTACTCCAATGTTCAAAAATTCTATACTTTATATCAATGGAAAGCTTAAAGAAAGATCTAAAACTTCCATAAGACAACTTTGTCAAAAACGCTCTATATCAGTACAGAAAACTCATGGAAATTTCAGATCAAAATATTTTTAACTCTTTACTTACAACATTCAATTCCTCATGTTTAATCTATAATTTCTAGTTCAATACTCATCATTTATTCATTATTCTAACTCCCTTTCAACTCAAAATCATCCATAACTAAATTATTGCCTATGATTGATCATAAACACTAATAATAGAACATACACATATATATACATTCATCATCAATTTTCTGCACATATTCAATTTCATTTTCACTTTCATTTCACTTCTAACTATCACCTAGATCCTTCACATTTCAAGACACCAAATTAATCCCTCTCTTTAGCTTTATATTCATTTTACATCATCACAAGAGAACCCCAAAAAGATTCATATTAATTCATCAAGAAAAATAGAACAAAAACCCAGTATGTATCTAGTTTTTTCTGCACTTCTTCCATATACCTAGTACTGAACTTCAATTTGAAATTCGAAACCCAAAATGACAGAATTTGAATTCGACATCTTCATAAAAAATGTAGCCCTATGTCTCTAATTTAATCTAAATCAAATATCATCTCATTTGGATAAATATAGAACAAGTTATGGCTAAACAACATAAGCATATTCAGTGAAAAAAAATCACAGGTAATATTTCTCCAACACACTTGATTCCTCATTCACTTTGTCTCTAAACTTTCATCCTAGTTCTTCCCTTTTCAAGA
>JANKYF010000007.1:48245913-48262782 GCA_029829435.1 Erythroxylum hondense | reverse complement strand
TGATACTTGACTAATAAATTGATTGAAATAAAGAACACAATCTCACAACATGCAAAGTTCAATAACTAGGATTCCGTACACCAAGAAATAAAATTTAGTTACCCAACATCATAATTTCCCTATCTATTCCAAACGTTGAAACTGTCGTAGGCATTCTTCTCTTCTTTCTATCTGCAGCAACCTCGAGTATTTGATTCACACCTTATTTCTGTACCTTCGTTCTTATCTCCCACCAACCCCTGCTGCCTCTGCCTTTCTTCCTTTTAAAACCTTTCTCTTGCGTTATTTTCTCCATTAATTTTGGGATTTGCGTTGATTTTAGCAGCTGCTGCTGCACTCATCTTGTTTCTGTTTGTTTTCACGCCTGCTAATTTATTCCTTTGTTTGCGCAACGCCGCTTTCTCAGCTGTCAGCGCTTCCCACTGCTGTGGCATCTCTTCTTTACGCCCCTGCGGCCTGCGCCGCACTCCTCAGTGTCGCCTTCCTCTTCTGCTAATTTATTTCCTCTTTAAAAACCTGATGCTCCTCTCCTCCACGTCTCCACGTGTTGCGTGCTGCGTTGGTCTTCTCTTGTATGTTGTTTTATTCTTGTGTCTTCTGTAGCTTGATGGGACGAAAGCCTCCCTTACTCTCCAGCAGCGCAACGTTTTATTCCCAGCCTCACATGAATACTAGTTCAATGTTGCGTGATTTTCCCTCCAGCTGGCTGTCCCTTTCTACCTCTCCACGTGCTGCGTGCCTTTCTTCAATTAAAAACCTCCTCCTTTATTACTTGATTAGACAAATAAAGGCTCAATCACCAAACCATCCAGCCCTTCTTTATTTACACGCAGCCCTCCTTTTTATCTTGCTGTTGAAGTTGACAATTAAGTGAGCTACTAATTCCTTTCTTTAATTCATTTAGGGTCCCACGTGCCAGCTGCAAAACACTGAAATCATTTTAATTTGCTTTCTCCCTGGGTCCCCTCCACTTGCATTTGGTGATGTGACCTCCTCTCCCTAATTTAACGCAGCCCCCTCTTTATTTTTTTACTTGTTACGTGACCCTTGTATCAATTAAAAGCCCTCCTTTTAATTCAACGCCAGCCTTCAGCCCTCTAGCTTAACCACTCACATGTCTCTTTTAAATCATCCTTCCTCCACGTCAACGTTTTTGGGCTGCTTGTTTTATATTCTTCTGCCCCTCTTTGCTGCGTTTTGTTCCTATTGCTCTAGCTTGTAGCTAATTACTCCTCTAGCGCTGATGCCTGGCTTGATTTATTTCTCATTTTATTGCCTGCTGCCATGGTGCGACGTCGTGCTTCCATTTGTGTCACGCTGAATTAATTTACTCCTCTCTTCTGTTTTATGATTGGACAAATAAAGGTCTCCATCGATTTTAAACCTTGTCTTGGCTCTTCTACGTTTCAAGTTTCTGATTATTGCACGAGGCCACGTCTAATTAAGGTCAATATCTAGCTTAGCTCTTTTTATCCCAAAATCGTCGCGATTCTTTCTATTTAGCTCCAAAATACACCTTGACGTAAAACAAAATTAATTTCTATTAAGTACTACTTCAAACCTCACGAATAAAGAAACTTAAAACATAAAAAGATAGAAAATAATGACACTATCAATAGCTAACCCTGTGACCAAGGACCTTCACCACCACCGCACGGTTCCATTGCTGGTCAAGTTTTAAGCGTAGCTGTTGGGAGAGCGTAATGCTGCCCACGTTCTCCCCAACTTCTGGTGTAATGTCGCCTTCCTCTATATCAATCGGATGATCCTCTGGCTAGACAACGTTCACCGCTGTAACATCTCCGGTTGGTCCACCGGTGACAGCTTGACTATAGGACGTAGTGGGAGGGGGAGGCTCGTCATCCCGCTTGCGCGTCTGCCCCTTCTTGGCAGGTGTCCCCCGGAGTCGAGGGGAGTCATAGGGAGAGAAGGTTCAGCCAGAAACAGCAAGAATTACCCGAACACCAAAACGAAGAAAAAAGATCACAGCGTCGAAACAGATAACAATGTCAACTTGTGTCGCACTAAGCAGAGTTTCTCTCTCTATAACAAGACATTTAGCAAATTATTAAGCCTAATTTAAATTCTAGTCTAAATATTATGATAAAAATGCACCTTTTTAACTATTTTTAAATCATCACACACTGTAAAAATCAAAACTTATTACGTCTTTATCATACCCATTTGGCTAGTATGTTCCAAATTTTGCACTTCATGGTCCTTCGTCCTTAATTAACTTCAAACTTTTAGGACTTGTGTGGTGGATTTACTGTTTTATACCATTTTCACATTAATTCAAAGGACTCTTTCGAGTTTGATTTTTAAAGGTTAGTCTAACCATTTGATAATTTGAAAGAGATGGAGATGGGAAATATTTAACAGACGGAATTAACATTGAACCTTCCTATACTTCTGCAAGTTTAGGAACATATAGGCTGCGCAGTACAGACCCTCTCTATATCTACTGACATTACATAGGTTTTTCTATGCGGATTTTGGACAGCCGTTCTATGAACAGACCGATGTTTTCCTCCCGATCCAGCATGCTTATTCTCACATACTGACGGCTCGCTCCAAAATGCTTCCCGCCCCTTGCTAAGATCTTGTTTTCACGGAGAAGCGACTCACAGTCTTCAACTGGTCCGTTGCATTTCAGCCATGCAAAAGCTGTACAGTAAACCATGGTTGTATGGAAATTTATAGCTAATTAACTTGATGGTAAATAATGTGGTTTTTCACGTGGTAGTCATTCGTTTCTTTTTACCTGGTTGAGTCCCGAAGAGTTTGCCAGAGAACTTGCAGAATTCTGGGGATAACTCGGGCAAAGTAAAGAGACCACTTTGTTCCACTGCAGCCTTCAGTAATTTCCACCTCTCGGACATCTTGCTGTAGCCAAAATCGAAGAAGGACTCTTCTTTTTTCTTGGGATGTTCGACGCTGTCAGACACAACTGTCAGTACCTTAGCTGCTCGTAGCTGTGAATCCTTGGATACTCCTATGGTGGCGAGCTCGATGTACTTGATCATCTTCTTTGCTATCGCCAAGTCTTTAACAAGAGCCCAACTAAACGATGCAAATGAAAGAAAGACTAACATCAAAGCTTTATGGTCCACATTTCCTTTGAAGCAGTTGCGCTCATAGTTTCATTACAAGCAAAAGATAACAAGCCATATGTGCACTCATTATCTTACGTAACTGTAAAGTAAATCATGTAGCCTTACCCAATGCGCATTCCAGCATGTCCAGTGCATTTGGAGACGGTGAATAACATAATGTCATGATCAGCTGGAGAAGTTATTGGTGTATACTGTGGCCAGTAGTAAGCCAAATCATAAATCAATGTCCCTCTACTTCTGTTAACAACCGGCTGCCTGGAAGTGCCATCAGGATTATTAGGCGTATTAACTATTTCAATGTATGGTCCGTCCTTATTAAAACTCCGAGCATCTCCAGCCCATTTATAGAGGCCTGATTTGAGGCAGTCAGTAATATCCGGATAACACTGCAGTACAGGTAAAGTTATGTTACGCCAGGCCAAAGCAGCCGTGGACACATGATGGTTAAAGATGCAAAAGCTCATTCTTTATACTCACGGAGTAGTAAGGAGCTGCAGAGACGACATTGATCGATTCCTTTGCGTCTTGTGGGCTCAGAGCATACAAGAGGGCTTGGACTAGCTGTGTAGAACCCGTTCCAACAACAATGTGACGGCCCTCAGTTTCTGCATTTCTAACAATCTTATGGAGCCTGGTTACCTGCTTGGCAAACTCAGGTTCCAGGAACCAGCAAACGTTCCCAGGATCAGATAAGTAGCTCACTGATCTCCAACCAGGAATCAAAATACTAGATTTATCGCCTACTTGCTGCCAATACCTCTCGAACATTGTGGGATCGCCACTGCATTAAACAAAGACAGCAAAAGAATATACATCTATAATTGTGTGATTTTATGCAATGCTAAAACATCTATCAAATGATAATGTGGGGATCGAGTAAAAGATCCAGTTGCAATTAGTAAATTGTATTGACAGATTCTATTCAGCAAATAATCAGGAAATCATTCCTTATTTGTATGGCTATGTAGAGCAACTGTACATTCACATATTTGACTAAGGTTTCAACGCTCTACAATATATATGATTGTAATTTATAGAGAGTATACAATAGAAATTATCTCTTTTTTCAAACTTTCTTTTTCCTCGTGGTATCAGAGCAAGACAATCCTGCCAAAAATGTCTTCTGATTCTATAACAACCTCAAAGGAGGTGATTGCAATCCCTTCCAATAGTTCTGATTTTGACCTCAACACCTCTCAAAAACTGAGTTCTGTGTTATTGAATGAGTATAATTATCTTACACGGTCAAGAGCTGTCACAATTGCTCTTGGTGGTAGATCCAAGTTAGGTCTCATTAACGGCAAAGAAAAAGGGCCACTGATGAAGACTCAACAGAATATGATGCATGGCTGTCAAAAGATCATATGGTTATGTCATGGCTTCTCAACTCTATGGAGCGTAATGTAGCTGAAATTTTCAGTTATTCAGATTCCTCTCGTACTAAATATATTGATGGAAAATTGATAGAATAATGGGTCAGCTTTCGAAAGGTTAGTTCTCTCCCCCGTTTACTTTTGTCTAGTAAATTCTCTCCCCTCACTCATTTCCCCCTTTATTATTTATAGGTATGAGGTCTTAACGGACTCTCTCAAAATAGGGTATATGAGTCCAGATCCTCTGTGCAATTTTATGGTGCCTTATTGTGTCTAATGAATCTCAGCCATTTATTTATGTAAGTCTCGTGTGAGTCCTGCATAAATAAACGCAGGTCTCGCATAAATGAATGGTTGAGATTCCATGGAACACAATAAGACACCATAAACTAAACAGAGGATCTTGTCTCAGGGTACTATAATGATTTTCTATAACAACTCCCCTCACATGCACTGCCACAAGTTGTTACAATAACCACACGTATCAGTTTCTAATTTTACCCTTCCAATGATAATGAATAGGTGGCATAATCCCCTTCCACACTACCACCTTGTCCTCAAGGTGGAAATCTGGAAACTGGTTGCAAATAGAGTGAAAGTCTTCCCAGGTGGCTTCAAATTCTGGCAGAGCTTTCCACTTCAGCAACACTTTCATGTCCACCCCGTTACCTTGTTTCGTTGGTCGTATAGCTAGCACTTGTTCTGGTTCCTGTTAGAAGTCAAACTCTCTTTCTCTTCTACATGTGTAGCTCCAAATGTATGGTTCTAAATAATTACTTATTAGCTAAGAGTTGAAGTTACTTAATAGCTAAGAGTTGTAGGAGAAGCAAAGTTTTATTTGACAACCTTTATGTTTAAAACACATGTACCCTCATTTATTACTACCCCCTCCAACGTCGGTTTAAGCTTGCCTTTATATAGAGGCTAGTCCACATTTTTGTACAATAAGAAGTAAGGTAAATAAAAGAGAGTGCAGTAGCCTTTTTTACATTCAAAGTGTGTGCAACGTGAGGAAGAGAGAATAAGAGTCGTAGCTCTTGGAAAAGAGGAAGATTTTTCCCTTTAATATTTTGTAAACATTTCTTTGGAGCCCATAAAGCTTCCAACAGTTCCACCATTAATTCTTGTTCAACTGTCAATTGCGGTGGTAAAAATGGTGAAGAAGAGACTTCGCCTTGGGCATGCTGAAGTTGTGAAACATGAAAAACAGGGTAAATTTTTATTGTTGAAGGGATTTCTAACTTGTAAGCCACCTTACCTACGTGCTGCAATATCTTGAAAGGGCCATATTATCTAGCAACTAATTTCTCATACATCCGTTTTGCTAGCGATCTTTGTCTATACGGTTTTTTTTTCACGAAAATCCTGTCTCCCACCTCATATTCTTCGTGACATCGAGATCTATTAGCATATAATTTCATCTTTGATTGGGCTCTAATATGATGTATGCGTAGCTCATCTAGGATGGCATCTCTATTTTCTAGGATTTCTTCCACCATGGATACCGTAGCTGCTCCCCTTTCAAGTCGCAACCATGGAGGCGGGTGTCTTCCATACAAGGCTCGGTAAGGGGTGCATTTGGTAGAGGAATGAAAGGAGGTATTGTACTAATATTTTGCCCAAGCTAGCCACCGAGCCTATGATCATGGTTTTTTTTTACGCAAAGCAATGTAAATATGTTTCCAAACATCGGTTAACCACTTCGGTTTGTTCATTCATTTGAAGATGGTAGGCAATGTTATGTTTGAGGGTGGTTCCTCGTAACTTGAACAATTTTTTCCAAAAGAAGCTTAAAAAAACCCAGCCTCGATCTGAAATAATTGATTGCGGAATACCATAAAGCTTAACTATTTCCTTAGGAAAAACTACTGCTACGATGACTGCGGTGAAAAGGTGTCTTAACTCGATAAAGTGTGCATATTTGCTTAAATGGTCAACTACTACAAGAATGGTATCAAATCCCTCTGATCGTGATAAACCTTCGATGAAATCCATGGTATGTTCATCCCAAGCCTTGGCTGGTAATGGGAGGTTGAAGTAGCCCTGATGGATTTATTGCAAATATTTTTGTTGATAATAGGTGACACATTCTTGGACAAATTTGATTATATCCTTTCACATTCCAATCCAAAACATTTCAGATGCTATCCTTATATATGTTTTGGTTATCCCGAAGTGTCCACTGATTGATGAGTTGTGAAACTCTTGTATGATTATTGAAAGAAGCCGAGAAGAATTTGGAATGACTAATCGGTTCTTATAAATGAATACGCCATGATTCACAGAGAACCCTTCCTATTTCTGCTGTCCCAATCTAATTTCTTCTCGAATGTTAGAGATGAAATCATCAGCTTTCAATTCAGTTTGCAATTCCTTCCAATGCAACCACTGTGGGACTCCCAACTTAGAAATTCCAACTGGCCATCCTTTCGTGAAAGAGCATCGGCTACTCTGCTTGTTGCTCCCTTCTGATAGTGATCTATTTTCGATAATTAGCCCCGACAATCCATTGTTAAAGTAAATATTTTAAACTTTGTTGGTCTATCCGTACTACAAAATGCGTTCCAAGCAAATACAACCTCCATTTTGTTATAGCTAAAACAATTGCCACCAACTTCTTTTCATATATGGATTTTGCACGAGCTAGTGTTCCTAACACTTGACTATAATAGGCCATTGGCTATTCACCTTGTAAAAGAACTGCTCCTATTCCATAACCAGAAGCATCCGTTTTAATGATAAATGGTCATGAAAAATCTGGCATGGCTAACACTAGAATTGTTGTCATGGCTTACTTCAAGTTCTAAAAGCTTGGTCTACCTCTTGATTCCACCCAAAATTATCTTTCTTTAGTTGTTTCGTTAATGGTTGGGCTATTTTAGCATATCCCGCCACGAACTTCCGATAATATCTGGTTAAACCTAAAAAATCTCACAAATTCCGTAGGTTTTTAGGCATTGCCTATTCCACCATAGCCTAAATTTTAGCTGGGTCGGCAACCACGTCTTTTTCATAAATGATGTAACCCAAATATGCCACTTCGGTTCAGCCGAACTCACACTTCTTACGGTTTGTGAAGAGTTAGTTATGTTGGAGTGTTTCCAATACTTAAGCTAGATGCGCTGAATGTGATTCCCCCTTTGAGCTGTAAACCAAAATATCGTCAAAGAAGACTAAGACGAATTTCCAAAGGAATGATCGAAATATCAAATTCATGAGTGATTGGAAGGTTGTTGGAGCGTCTGTTAGATCGAAAGGCATTACTAAGAACTCATAGTGCCCATTGTGAGTTCTAAAGGTCATCTTATGTATGTCGACTGGTTGGACACGTATCTGGGGATATCCGGACTTCAAATCTATTTTGGAAAACACCCGAGCTCCATGTAATTCATCTAGCAACTCATTGATCACATGAATTGGGTATTTGTATAAAACCGTTACCTTGTTTAAGGCCCGATAATCTATGCAAAATCTCTATGACCCATCTTTCTTTTTTACCAATAAGATCGGGCTTGAAAATTAGCTATTACTTATTCTGATTATCCCTGCCATCAACATTTCTTGAACTAACTTCTCAATCTCCTCCTTCTGAACATGTGGATAGCGATATGGCAGCACGCTCACTGGTGAACTTCCTGCCTTAAACACAATGGAATGCTCATGCCCTCTAACTGGTGGAAGGCCGATTGGCATTTCAAACACCCCTTGATACTTGTTTATAATGGGTCAAAGGTAGTTTGGTACTTTTGCAGTCTTTTGTGGGTCATTGCCTAATTGATTGAGCTCCACTATAATCATCATTCTCTCCTTCATAATCGTCTGCATCATCGATTTGAGGGACATTAGAGTTCGTCCAAGAGAGGGGTCTCCTTGTAGTGTCACTGTTTTACCTCCTAAATGGAATTTCATAATCTGTAATTTCCAATTGGTCATTGTCACTCCCAAAGTCTCTAGCCACTGTATTTCCAATGTTACGTCAAAACTTTAGTTTTAGAGGAAGTAAGCTCTCGACTTTTTCTATGCCTTGTAGCTTTGCTTAGTTCCTAAACAAACTCCCTCTCCAATCACTGCCTTTCTAGTTCCTATGGTGTCCCCATATTCTTCTATTTTGATAACTGAAATTTGCAACTGTCGAACCAGTTCCCATGCAATGAAATTATGCATTGCTTCCAAATCTATTAGCACTATGACTTCTTGTTCTCCCACTGTTCCCTTTAATTTTATTGTCCGAGATGATGTCAACCCAGCCACGGAGTTGAGAGAAACCTCCACACCTCATTCAACCTCAGTTGTCTCCAATTCTGGTACGGGCTGCTCGATTTCCTCATCTTCATTTTGGATAATTAATACACTCAACTCCTTCTTTCTATAACGATGACCAGGCCCACATTTTTCATCATAGAAATAACAAAGCCCTTTCTCCCTCTTCCGCTGCATCTCAGATTCCGTCTGTTACTAGATCCCTCCTCCTATCCGAGAGATCACAGGCCCTCTTTCAGCCATCCTCCTCAGTCCTTCAACTATCGAGTTCAACCCATGGTAACCCACGTTCATCCGAGAGTTAAGGTTGAGGTGAGGGATTGGGTGCCGAGGATCTTCCCTGCGATACCTATGTACTTGACCCGTGATCTTATTTTTATCTTCAATTTTTTAGGCGAGATCCATGACCCTACCCAAGTTAGGAGGATCCATGATTCTCAAATATTGTCGTATGTTCGGCCTTAATCCATTGATGAATCTACACAATGCTATTTCTTCTGTGATATTATCAAGTGGTGTCACTAGCTCTTTGAACTGTTTTCGGTATTCTGGGACTTCCCATTCTTACCGCAACTCTATCCATTGTTCATACAATGAACCAGTTTCGGTTGGTCAAAGCTGCTTGAGGATGAGGAGCTTCATCTCTTCCCATAACTGTATCGGTCGACGTTTATTCTGCCATTGATACCAAAGTAAAGCATCACCCTCCAATTCGATTATGGCAGCTTCTTACTTCTCCTCATTCGTACACTGGTGGTGGCTGAAAAACCTTTCCACTTTCAAAATCCACCCATCTGGATTTGTCCCATCAAACATTGGCACCTGTCCTGGGACTTGTCACGTAGGTCTCCTTCTCCTCTTCCAAAAGGTTGAATCCCCAATTGGACACTGTAAATGAGGCTATTCTGGCATATTCTTCTTGCATTTTTATCAAATGCTCAAAGCGTTCGCTCATCACTTACATGTTATCTTTTAATGTTACGATGTTGCGTTGTGGTTGGGTCGATCGTGCTAGGCTCAAGCTCAGGCCTAAATATAGACGGTCCGTTCATAAATGGCGGCTGCCCACTTGAAAGGAAAGACCTAAATCTAGCAGGTATTTGTCAGATATAAATTGCTTACCTCATCATGAGAAATGTACGATTGTCAAGAACCCTACTATTCTTTATTTTCTAGCCGCCAAAACTCTCACAAAAAGACTAACTTGAGCGTCGGAGGGGCCTACCGGTAGTCAACCCCCACCGAGCCTTCATTGTTTTGCAGGTGTTTCTGAACCAAAGTCAACCAATCTTATGGATCCAAGCAGCAGCGCCCAGCCCCACCAAAATCCGACTGAACCACTTTGCATAGCCCCCATTGCTTCCTCCAACGTGTTGATCCTCTGGGTCACATTTTTGTTGGCCATGACCCTTTCCAGATACTACTCTGATACCAACTTGTTAAGAATCTGATATACTGATTATATTGCTAGAAAATTGATAGAATAATAGGCTAGCATTTGGAGGCTGGTTCTCTCCCCCATTTCTGTCTAGTAAATTCTCTCCCACCACTCATTTCCTCGTTTTTTTATTTATAGGTATGAGGTCGTAACGGACTCGCCCAATATAAGATATATTCCTATAATAATTTTCCATAATAACTACCCTCACATGCACTACCGCTGGTTGTTATAACAACCACACGTATCAGTTTCCAATTTTACCCTTCCTATGATAATTATAACAAATAGGTGGCCTAACAGGTTGTTTGATATATGTATGGAAACCAAAATAATTCTACTAGAATATTTCAAATTCAAAGAGAAATTGTAAGCTTGTAGCAGGAAGGGACACCTTTTGTTAGCATTTTGGAAAAACTCAAAAGTTTGTGGAATGAATTGGAAGTCTGTCATCCACAAACTGTTGATCCAGTGATCCTGAGAAAACGAATTGAAGAAGATCGTGTTTTTTAACTATTAACAAGTCTTGATTCAGATTATGAAGAGTTCAGGATCCATATTGTAATGACAACAAAACTACCATCTCTAAAAGGAGTCTATGCAGCTATACAAGAAGTTCGTATAAAAATCATGCCTTGAGGTGCTTACATCAAGTACTTCATATTCTCACGCTTATCATACTTATCATCATATTGAAAAGAAACCATATAAGGGCAAGTGTCCATACTTGAAATGTGAGCACTGTAATTTAATTGGACATACAATGGATCACTGTTGGATCCTTCCTAGAATTAAAGCACAAATTAGGTAAAAATAAAAAGGCATGGATCCAAGTCTAGAGCTAATGTAGCCACTCACACTGTTGAATCTTTTTCCTCTAATCCAGTTACTTTACTTGATGAGTTTGAAAGCTATTTGCATGACAAACATGGTCAAGGGGTTGTCCAAGATGGAGAACCAAGTCGTGATATACCGACCGCACTCTTGAGCAAATTTGTTGATTTTTTAGTTGATGCCAATGTTGCTAACTCTGAAAATAGCTAAGGTATTATGACTGCCTTTATTACTGCTCTAGATTTTAGTTCCATGTTTGATTTATGGATTATAGATTTTGGTGCCACATATAACATGTCAAATAAATTCACCACTTTATGTGATTTTCATTTTATCTCTTTTACTGTGTTTGTAGCCAATGGTCATAATGTATCTATTAAAGGGACGGGAAAAATCAAACTTATATCAAATTCCATCAACTCTTAACGTTCTTTATGCGCCTTCTTTCTCTTTTCAGCTGCTATCTATTTAAAAAATGATTTGAACTCTTAATTGTGAAGTGTTATTTACTCTTTGTAAGGTTGTATTTTAGGACCATATCACCAAAATGATGATTGGTGAAGGATTCTACTTGTGCGATCTCTATTATTTCAGTTCTGTTCATCAAACTTCTAAAAGTCCTCAAGCTCTTGAAATTCCTATAAGAAAGCAACTCTTGTGGCATCGACATCTAGCTCATCCCTCTGATCTTGTTCTTACAAAAATAATTCTTGTTTTGTCTAAGGAAACTCATGATTGTGATGTTTGTCATTATTCCAAGTCATCTAGACTCCCTTTTAAGTTGTCACTATCTCAAACTTCTAAACCTTTTGAGTTCACTCTGATGTGTAGGGTCTTGTTCTTAATTATATCGATGGTTTTAGATCCTTTGTAAATTTTATTGATGTTTTCTCAAGTTACTTGGGTTTATTTGTTGAAATCAAAAAGTGATGTCTTTGTAACCTTTAAATAATTTCATATGATGGTTGCAAATCAATTTTCATCTCATATAAAAAATCTTCAAATTGATAATGGCTCAGAATTTACATATTGCAACATGACTAATTTCTTAGTTTCTAATGACATTGTGCATTAAACTAGATGTACTCATACTTCCCAAAAAAAGGGGTTGCAGAACGAAAGAATAGAGACTTAATGGAGAAAACCAGAGCAATGATGCTTTAGATGAATATTCCAAAAATTTCTGGTCTCATAGAGTGTTAACAGCTATTTATCTCATTAACAGACTATCGAGTCGCATTTTGGGTTCCAAAGTCCACTTGAAGTTTTGCTAAATATAAAACATGATATATCTCACCTAAAGATTTTTGGTTGCATTTGTTTTGTTCATTTGGCTGCACATTCAAGGGATAAGCTTGATCCTCGAGTTATTAAATGTGTGTTTTTGGGATATTCACAAACTAAAAAGTGATACAAATGTTATGACGTGAGTACGAGGAAGCTTTATGTGACAAGGGATGTACGGTTTGATGAAACCAGACCCTATTTTCCTACTTCAAATAAGGGGAAGATTATCACTAAATTATTTCCATTGCCAAGTGTTGAAATAGGTTCTAGATTTCTAGAAGATGTAGATAATCCAAGCTTATAGGTTTCTGATGATCAAGTGAATTTGACTGGTTGTATACATCAAGAGGCTGATATCATTCAAAATGAGCAAGAAATATATGTTGATCAAATACAAACACTAGCTCCTCGATGGAATCCAATGTGAAATCATCAACCTCTAAGAAAATTGCAAGATTATGTTGCCTATTTTTTCAAGTATCCAGTCTCAAATTATTTGAGTTATTAGAAGGTATCTCTTACATACTCAACCTACCTCTCTGCTATTTCTAATGTTCATGATCCAAAAATCTTTCAAGAAGCTCAAACTCAAGACGTTTTGAGGCAAGCTATGGATAAATTCAACATACTCCGTACACAAGGCAAGGCTTCCCGCTTTGCGAGGGTCAGAAGAGGATCATCAATGTATGCAACCTTTCCTTTGTAATTTTTACAAAGAGGTTGTTTTCGTTATTTGAACTTATAACCTTATGGTCACAAGAGAACAATTTTTACTAGTTGCTCCAAGGCTCTTTCTTAGAGGCAAGCTATGGATTTTGAGCTAAAAGCACTTACAAATAATGACACCTGGAGTATCATACATCTTCCTAGCGGAAAACAAACAGTCGGGTGTCGATGGGTATATTGTATAGAAAACAAAATTCAAATATGATAGATCAATTGATTGCCATAAGGTGCATCTGGTAGCTCAAGGATTTACACAGGTAGATTACAAGGAAACTTTTGTTGCAGTTGCAAAAATGACTACAGTTCGAGTGTTGTTATCACTGGCCACCAATAATGGGTGGTCACTATCTCAAATGGATGTAACAAATGCCTTCCTATATAGAGATCTCGAAGAAGAAGTCCTTATGAAACTTCCTCCTAGTCATCCGCAACATGGTGATCCAAACTTGGTTTGTAAACTTCATAAATCCATCTATAGATTAAATCAAAGTCCATGAACATGGCATGCCAACTTGAGTTCAGCTCTTGAAGGACTTGGGTTCTCAAAAAGTACTATTGATTCATCACTCTATGTTTGACTTGGAAAGATTGAAAAGTTGATGGTGCTTATATATGTAGATGATCTTATTGTAACTAGAAATAATGAAGATTCAATCAACAAACTAAAGAAACATCTGCAACAATTATTTCCAGTTAAGGATCTTGGGCCATGAAATACTTTTTCAGAATTGAGATGGCAACTTCTAGTAAAGATTTCCTTCTTAACCAACGGAAATATATTTTGGATTTGCTTTAAGAAACAAGTATGACAAATTCAAAACCTGCTTCTACTCCTTTAGACAGTAAATTGAAGAATGATTCAAAAGGATTAATTGGTCATGGGATTGTTATTACTTGAAATGGACATATCAATGTTGAAGGCTAAATTGATTCAGATTGGGCTGGAGATGCAATTGATAGACGTTCAACTACTAGATATTATATATTGGTTGGAGGTAATTTGGTCTCATGGAAAAGCAAGAAACATGTAGTAACTCACTCTAGTGTAAAGGTTGAGTACTGAGCTATGGCAACTGTTGCATGTGAACTTGTCTAGCTTCAACGCCTTCTTTCTAATTTGGCTTGTCCTTATGATACTCCAATGACTTTATTTTGTGACAACCAACTAGCTATACACATTGCAACAAATCCTATATTTCACGAAAGAACAAAACATATCAAGGTTGATTGCCACTAAATTTGCAAGCAAGTTTAGTCAAAGCTTATTAGAACACATTATGTGTGATCTTATGATCAATTGGTAGATATATTTACTAAGGGCTTACCTTCGACTCAATTACTATGATTGCTAAGTAAGCTTGGATCCTTTAATCTTCTGGATCCAACTTGAGGGACAATATTGACAAATACTTGATAAATTCTACTCAACATTCCCTATTTGTACAACTATATATAGCAACTATATAATTAACATATTTAAGAAAGGTTTCAATGCTCTACTATATAAATGATTGTAATTTATAAAGAATATATAATATAAATTATCTCTTTTTTCAAACTTTCTTTTTCTTTATATGTGTCAAAAATTTTCATTATGAGGACCCACAAAGTTGTAGATTAACAAATGTCCACTTCTCATAGGATAAAACAAAAGGAGAATCTTTGAAAAACTTTATAAAAAGTTATAAAGAAGAATATGACACAACAATTCAGATCCCATGGGAATATATCTTTTATTCCCAACTATTGTGTGCCCCTGTTTTTAACAGATGACAGCCCTTTAATTTTTGTAGGTTCTATGAATTTCATATAACATAAAATAATAGGGAAAGGTTATTTGGTCCCGGATCCCGTGGCCTCACACACCCACAGAGAGTTTGTTCTTTTAGACCTATCGCAAAAGGACAAAATAAGAGTTGCATGCATTCTGCTGAAATGATCCACAGGGACCCACAAATATACACCTTCGTCTCCCCAACTTCGTGACGCACATAGCTAAAGTTAGATTTAACAAAACCAAAAATGTCCAAGGCTGCTTTTTAGGACTTGTCCAAAATGTTGGAATCGCCCACTTCAGGCGCCCTCATACTCCGACCTGATAGAATAATGAGAGAGTAAATCACGATCTGATCTCAACCAACTTCTTAACAAGACAGCCCATTCCTCCCGTTAGTAAGATTTGAACCTTACTCTTTGTCCTAAATTAACCTTGCTAATAATTAACTGAACTATCCGTGCGGGCAACTGCTTTTTAGGACTTATTTAGGCAGCTAGAGGGCCACTAGCAAAGAGTAGGAGTTAGTGAGGTGAATCATTACGACGGTTGGTCAAACAGTGAACAAGTACCGTCCAAGGTCAGATCCTTGCTATTTGAGCACACTAATGGCAAGCGGCAATTCACCCTCTGCGTTGGGAACAGAGAGATTACAAAAGAGCAGCCGTCGCCATGTGCGGAAAAAGGGAAGAACTTAGTTTCTTTCTCTACACAGTAGACCGTTTCCAAGCACGAGTCTTTAGGACCTTCAAGGCTTGGAACAGCCATTTGTGCGAGAATAGGGAAAAACTTTAGAAAGAGGAAAATGGAAGGTCAAATTTGTAGTCTCGTCAAAATTTACTGAGACATCAGACAACACAAAACTCTACCAAACCAAAACCACGAAAAAAGATAACAACTGATGCACTGCAAAGTTCAAAACCAGGTTAGTGTCAAATCCTAAAGCTTTTGAGAAGATAGTTAAATATCAAACAAACAAAAAAAGAAAGAAAGAAAGAAAGGAAGGAAAGATGGACCAAGTTAGTCAGTAGTCACACTTACTGGTCGAGATTGATGACCCTGTCTTTCCCTAGGTTGGCAATAGTAACAGTAGAAGATGAAGCAGGCGAAGAAGACGTGGTTGTCTTTTGTGTCCGATGAAAAGCATGCAGTTCAGACAAAAGACCACCAATGGCTGCCAACGTCACCACTTGCTTCAGCAGTGAGACTCCGTCAAGACCATCTGCACCAGTTTTGAAGAAGACCATCAAAAGCAAGCTCACGTTTAGAGCTAAAGAAGTTACCAGCAAGTGCCTTGTCGAGAAACTGTTCAAAAACTTCCCCATCTATTAGCAAACTTAGGCCGATTACAGTTCTAAAAAACAGAGTACTGAAAAGAAACAGAGCCTGGATGTTTCAGTAAATGTGGGGAAAGGAGGAATGAAAGAGGGGGGATTATATTGTAATGGTCTGGGAAAAGGAAACAAAACCTCCGAGTGACAAATGTATGGCAGATTGATAAACCGTTACCAATGTGTTTTCCTGTGCAGACAGAATTACCGGTTCTAGGTTCATTTTCAAATCTTTCTTGGATATACAGAGCAAGACTGAATTAAAGACAATTTGGAACGCATCTAGAGTTTGACAGGAATCCAAAAACCGATAGATTACCTGTCAGATTCAATGGTTTCCCCAGCCTTTTTGACTTCTTGAAAATATGGTAATTTTGACCAAAGAACACTTGTAAATTCTAACATATTGTTTTCTCTGTTTTGGAAATTTGCCAGGTGACTTGCTAAGTAACTAGAATTAAGTTCATGTATTAGCGAGAAACATAAAAGGATGATCAAAACCTAGAAAACATGATTAGAAACCAACATGTTCGCAAGTTGTTGGAAAAAGAAGCACAGAAAATTTTACAAAGCATAAATAATGGCATTCCTTGACCTTGGATTGAGCATGAAAAACAGAGCAAGACATTAACCCTGCGTTTGGTTACTGTCTACGGACGTGAAGACAGATGACGAGGACATAAAAGTTCTGTCCGAAGACGTGTTTGCTTACCGTCTGCACTAATTTCTG
>JANKYF010000007.1:48073906-48083955 GCA_029829435.1 Erythroxylum hondense | reverse complement strand
ATAATAATAGATATTGATATATTTTTATTTCAATAAGATATTTTATTTTTATTTATTCTTATAAGCTTTATTTCTAACTTATATATACTAATTTTATAGTGTTCATCATCAATTGAATCTCTAAACGTTAAACTTTTTCTTTGACCAGTTTCGATATCCGATTCGGTTTTTAAATCATTTAGTTTTTCTATCGATTCCTCAAAGGGGAGAGAAGAGGAAGAAGCAGGAGGAACGAGAACAAAATGGTGAGAGGCACTGAAGAAGAGCAGTTTAGTGAGATAAAAGGAGATGGTTGCCATTTTGTTTGGGATGAATCCACTCAGCTCTACTTCCATTCCAGGTCTGTTTTGTTCCCCTCCCTCTAAACCTTCTTCGATAATCATATTTGTATCTGAGTTTTATGATGGCTATTCGTCCTTTTTGTCTTTTTCTGGGTAATTTACTTATTTCGCATTGCATCAACGGGAAGCGAAAGTTTGAATTTTTATTATTTATTTTGTTCTTGGGCCTTTGAGTGTTCTGTTAATTCTTTTGGAATGACAAATTTTGCGTCCAAATTTGTTGCAGTAGTGGATTTTACCATGATCCCATCGCTGGTTGGTACTATAGTTCTAGAGATGGATGCTATTACAAGTTTGAGAATGGGAGCTATGTGCTTTTGGAATCTGACAGGGTACTATTCAACTTGAGTAGGTTGTTCTTTTTATGTTCTGTTGCTATAAAATTTAGGGCTAGACTTTTCTTTGACAGGTACACGTATACGAAGATATTCCTGATAATACTGTTCAAGATGAGCACCTCAATCATTTAGATTGCAGTAGCAAGGAGAATTTCTCTCCATTGCAGGCAGATGAATCTGACGCTGAAGTCACTGCTAGTGGAAGAGCTCAAGGTTTGTCATTATATCATTTGGGGAAGACAAGTTTATATGTCTTCATCGCCAAATACATAGGTTTAAATTAAAACATTATACGATTAATGATAGTTCGTGAAAAATGATGAATGTATATATCCGGACCAGCTTAATCCATAAAGTTAACCTTCATGTTTAATGCCAGTAGTGAATGGTGATTTATAAGTTATGAACTTTATTAACATGAAGATATCCGCTATGACATTCCTCCTTCACCCCACACTTTTGAAGAAAAAAAGAAGGGGAAAGAAAAAGAAAACACATTACATATCACTTTACTACTCTTACAATATTATGTTCCTCTAGTATTAGGGAATATCTTGTAGAATCTGATAATGATCCTAGTTTCAATTTTTTCCCAACGAAAATGTTTCTTACTTTTCAAAGCTATTCATTGTAAATACTTTTAATGTAGCATTGACAGGAAACGTGGAATGCAGCAGTGGCAATCAGCCAGTTGAAAATCTTCCTCCACCTTCTGACTGGTATACAACTTCTTACTTTTCAATTATATAACATATGGCATTTTTTGATAACCACATATATTGACTCAGGTTAGAAGAAACACTCATCAACATTTTTCTGTCTCGTTCTAAACAAGCAGCCAGTGTTCCCGATGGTTCGACTGCCCCTTTAGAAGTGGATGGAGCTAATAGCTACGAGCTTGGAGCTGATGGTTTGTCATGAATTACTTTGACCTACTTCTGTAGGTTCAGGTTGAATTTGCTTATTCTGGGCGTTGATAGCTTTTATTTGAAGATGCAGCAAATGAAGCTTATACTGTGCTGGAAAGACATGAAAGTGGTAGAATGAGAGAAGGCCATGCTGTATTAACTGATACGGGTGGATGTTTTGAGGATGAAGGTCTAGTCGATTGCTTGCCAGTTTGAAATTTGTTTGCCACAGAATTTATATTTTTCTGTATTTTATTTCTTCTTTATACTTGTTCCTTTAACTTGGCCTTTAATTATTAGATTTCATGAGCAATCCTACCCTGATTAAATATGGACAACTTAATTGCCTTTCAGAAGTTAAGGACTCTGCTGCATGAATCTTCTCAATTCAGTTTGAAAATATTGAAATTGATTATTATCCGTCTAAGTATCATATGCTATCCTGCTCCAGAACTTTCAAAGGAAGAAGAAAATTGGCGGGCTCAGTATGGTCAAGTAATTCAATCTGCAGAAACAAGCCTACAAAATTTTCCTGTGGTGGATCTATGGGACTGGGAAATGGTCAGTGAGAACATAAAGGGTGGAAAAGATAAGATGAGTAAACTGGTGGGCCGGCTGGTTAAACGGTCTGCTAGGCTACATCCTTCAGTGGCTTCTGGTGGTGGTCTCCTTAGAACTGCTCCAATATGTGAAGTACATCTTGACCTGGTTCGAGTTAAAACAGGTTCAATTTCTTTTGTTTTGTATACACAATATCCTTGGACATTGTTCACCAACTTGATTCTAGGTGCATTTTCAAGTTCTTAACATACAATTATGTTAGAGAATTTTATTTTTCTTTTGTCTCAGGGCAAGTGTACAAGTTGCATAATCCTAGTGCGAGATACTTGGCCTCTTTGTCAACATATGACTCTTCTAACCCAACAAAAGATTGGGGTTTTCCCATTATATCTATTGGTATGCAAGGTGTTCCCCATGTGAAACCAAATGGAGCAAGTGAACCCAGATCAACTGTTCAAGATCCCAGGCTGAGCAATCAGCTCTCTACATGCAAAGAGGTGATGTGTGATGTATATTCTTTGATTTTGCCACACTCTCAAACCAAACCTCTTTGGTATGCTGATTTTTGGTGAATAGGTTTTTTCTATGCTATAGAGGACAATATGAGAACAATGGAAGTTCATCTGCCTATTTGTAATGATGTCATAAACACTAATTTGTGCATGACAAAAATTACCTAGAGCATCTTTTCTACTTTCCTGGACAGTCTTTTAAAAGCTAATTTTAGGAGCTTTGAATTAGTTGCGAAAACTAATTGATGATAGCCCCGCCGTGGATGCTTAGCATTTAACTTTGAATTCATAATGAGATCATGGAAGAGTTCTTATTGCTCTTATGAGCTCATTTTGTAGCAATCTATTGAATACTATAACCTCAGCCTTAGATGGGACAGATTACTTTTCGTTGTAATTCATAACCTTGCCTAATTTATGAGCTCTTTGATGTCCATATCTGCTCGATACTTTTTCCTTTGAAAGTACCCCAACTTGCAGTTTAACTCAGCATTCACAAGAGCGCAAGTTAGCATTAATAGTGTAGCCATGTGGTCTTAACTTTGAGGTTTAAGAAGATTACCTCAAATTCAACTCTGAAAATCTGGTGATTTTATTTTTTTATACTTCTCAATTTCCTTGGTTTGATTTTATTCTTCGTCGGTCTGTGCTGTCAGATGAGAGGTCATGACTACAGGGATAGAGCTGCAGAGAGAAGAAAATTGCATGGTGGATTTGGTGTAGGCCCTGGGCAGAAGAGTTCATCATCGACATCACCTGCGTACACTTCGAGAGAAGAAGCTGCAGCTGAAGCTCTTGATATGTCTTTTGGCAGTGGCAGCTATGCCCGTAAAATCCTTGAGAACATGGGTTGGAAAGAGGTAAATTCTCTCGAAAATTCTGTTTTGAGTTTAATTCACTTATTACGAGTTGTGGCCGGATCTTATAGATATGAATCTTTTAAGTAAAAGCACGGAGTTGCTCTGAAGATTCGAGGTTTTGCAGGGTGAGGCTTTAGGGAACACCAAAAAGGGTTTGATTGAACCTATACATGCAATAGGAAACATTGGCAATGCTGGCCTGGGATGGCCAAAAGGCACAAAGAAGCAATTGCCCTAACTATTTTGCTACTTGTTACATTTGCTGTTACAGAGGATGAATCAGTCAGATTCTCATGATAAATGTCTCACCTATTGTTTATTCAGTATCTTCTCTCTTGTCAATGTCTACACCCTCATTTGTCAAGAATGATACAACTTTAAGAAACTAAATGATACAAAATCACGGGAAACATTGTGCTGCCAAAGCTCGGTGGCAAACCATCTCTCCGATACGACTATTCTTTCCATGGATTCCGGTGATTACGGGCCCCTAGTGTCTATCCTTCCAGCTTTGGAAAGATGATGAGTTGGCTCACTTCACTCATGTTCCTCCATAGCAAAAAGTTGCACGTATAATAGAAATCTAGGGAACATTATCCAGGACCATTTCTACAGGCTTATGATGTGTAAAATGAATGACCAATTAAGGCCTGCGTAATGTACAAAACAACATAGAAACAGCAAAATTCAATGTTTTACAGAACTGTTCACGCCTAATTGACCTCTGTTTCCTTTTTAAGTATCACAGCTTCATCGTTGGTTGTTTTACTGGGGGTGGAATCAGTTTTCCCCTCCTCCACTGGGCTCTTCTGTTGCACCTCCTGCCTTAGTCTGTTGAGCTCATCATCCTTCTCTGCCAGGTTTCCTTGCAAGATAAGCACCTGAAAATGCAAGAACATATATAAACATTTGGGTCCGCATATTAAGGAATACGTCAAAATTATTCTGTATGAAAGATTCAATGAATGGAAAATATCCAATAGATGAGTATTGCACTGTTTAAAAGTTTCATTTTAACTGCGAGACTGCCAAAAGTGAAGCAAGTATACAGAAAAGAAACCATTTCGTTAGATTTCTCCACATCGCTAGTCAGGCCCTCCATATGTTTGTACAGTCCTGTATGCATAGCAAATGAAGAGTTAAGACAGTCAGAAATCATTGCGTAAAACTCAGCATCAACTTAAAATGTTGAGCAACAGCATTAAATTAAGATAGTCAGAAATCATTACATAAACTCAGTGTCAACTTATAACGTTGAGCAACAGCATTAAAGATTGCATCCTCATAGAAGATGGTCATGCTATTATAGAGCAATTGTGTAAGTGATAACTAGAGAATGAGGGCAGAAAAATTGCAGAGAGCACATAAACTAGTCGAGTGGAAAAGGATCAAGATAGTAAGGAAAAATGCTGGGAGATGAACCTTTGACTATTGAATAACTCTCAATGAGTGGAACCATGCAACCATTTAACCTATCAGTGTACATGAAACCTCTATAGCATAAGGGAATGAATCTAAGAACAGATGGTAAAGACGGCAACTGTACGTAGTAATAGCATAAACTTCCAAAGTGACAAACTCCTAATCAGTATGAAATATAACTGACCTTCAAATTGACTTCTCAATTCTGCATTTTGAGATTTTTGCAAAGCCAGTTTCATTGCTAATTCATGCATCTGCAGACCAACAAATATCACATTAAAATAATCACTGAGACAAGTTTAGCAAGAAGCAAGAAATAGGTCCAAGAGTAAAAGGAAAGTATTCGTTATGCAGGCATCGAGTGATTATGTTTAAAGTATGACTACATAGAAGTCCAAAAAAACAATACCAAAAGAAACTTTTTAGGCTGTTATCTAAAGCATTCATAAGGTAAACAGTCTCTATCTGATTTCAAATTCTATAATGTTACAAACAAAATTGACATATTCATATGAACTTGCTCAAAAAGTTGATAATCCACCAACTCTACACCACCCTCTTATACACCATAACAGAGAAAAGACAGGTTAGCCTTTCCTAGCAGAAAAAAACAGTAGGTATTAGAATGATATGGTCAAGAAGACTATACAAACAGGAAGATAACAGGAAAAACTAAGCATCAATTTCTAGAAATTAGTATAGGAAAAAAATGAGGAGAAAAAGGTAAGCCTAATGGTAGCACCTTTCCTTCAGCAGCTTGATTGCCAATCTCCTCATTTTCCTCCTGTAGGGTCCTGCACTTGGCCATCAGCATCTTTCCCATCTTACTTTGTGGAGTAAAATTGACAGCCTCAATATTGTCCTGCAGTTCCTTCACCTTCTTGTCCTTCTCCTCAACCAAATTCTGGCATGACAGAAAACGAAGCAGCAAATGATCATTTAGAAAGACAGTTCTGATGTCATCAACAATTGTATTCCATAACCACAAATATCTGGAGAACAAAGGCACAAAAGTATACAAAGAAAAAAGCACCATTTCAGGACAAGTATGATCCTTTTGTCTTGCAAACCGATATTACATACAGAATATAATATTGTAAAGGAATATGTTAAGCAGAAACCTTTAAGCGTGTAAATTCCTCGTGTATTGCTGGATCCAGCAGCAGTCTCCTTGCCTGTCAGGTTAAACAAAATCAATTGAACATCATCACAATCAATAAATTAAAGAAAATTAACATATGAGCTAAAACCAGTTTATATTATTCCAAGAAGCAGTTAATAGCATAAGTTCTAGGCCCCTCCATGAACGTCTAGGACCAGGGAGCAAATTTTCAAATTTATTGCAATATACATTGTAACAAATGGAAGTATAGTAAATAGCAGCATATAAAAGGTGTTCTTATGGTATGGTTGAAGAAACCAAACAAGTATTGTCATATGAATTGCCATAAGAACACCTTTTCCAACATACATATAACCTTCGATAAAGTAATATGAAATTCAATTGAACAAAGAAGATTCTCACATTTGTTTATACCTGCATTGATGGAGGCTTAAGTTGTGATTTCAAATCACGTACTGCAGACTGTAAATTCAAAAGTAAAATAGCGTCATATGATTGCAAATTCACCAATTGCATTAAAGAAATACTATGATGATGAATATATTGAACAAAAACCTCCTTTTAGTTGAGATCTAGAAAAGAAAAATGAGAACAGACATTTTGATGAAGGTGACGTAACAAATTGTGCACATTCATCACCCACAAATCATGCTCAAAGTTGATAGCAAGATCTCCCTAAAACCACAATGCCTCAACCACTGTAGGAAACATCCTCCATATCCCATTCCCCCAAATCCCTAAAAATATAATTACTTCAAACATGCTCCAATGTTAGATTGACTCAACAATAACTTCAATCCAAACTTAAGCAAATCACAAGCCCCAAAATAGCTAACTAAGAATTCATCAGTAGTCTTTTCCATACACATTCACAACTCTTCTCTTTCCTGATACGAGATTTGACACTCTATCTCAAAAGTGTGATGTTACAATCTCATCTCCTTGAATCCTTGATATCCTCATCAAGGCCCAATCCACGACTTAGAATCTCTCTTCCTTTTTCATCGTTGAATCAAACTAGAAACTTTCCAAGAGCCACCCATTGCTCACAGCCCTATTGCTAGTGTCACTCATCATTCTCATCAACCTGACCCATCATCATAGTAACAAAGGTTCGCTTTAATACCATTTGTCATGTCCCAAATTTGCCCAACAACATTCAAGTTTAAGAAAAATAAATTTAGTAATACTTTCCATAGCTTTATAAAGGCTTTCAACTCTCATTTCCTTTTTGACATTGAATTTGAGACTCACCCCCCATGGGATGTCATAAAAAATGAAAATGTTGATGCTACCCTCAATTTCAACCCACACACGATGAGCACTTTCCCTGTGATCCACAAAAAAATAAGTACTGTGGGCATGTAAGCTGACATGCAAACATTGCATGCACAGAGAGAGACAGAGACTCACCTTCAATTCTGCTATCTCTTGCTCTCTTTTTGCAAACGTTACAATAAAAGCAGCTTCTTTTTTCTTTGCTTTTTCCAGCTGTAGTGAAGAACAAAACAATCGTTAATTGTTAGAAGCAAGCAATAACTTACTATGGATCCATAATCAGAAAGAACAATCACATGACCTGCTCTTTCATAGATTCCTCAGAGGATCTCAAGGTCTGGATATAATTGATCACATGTTTAGGCTCTGTAAATGAGAGAAAATTTATACAATGACCATAAACTAAGATTTTCTAAGAATAAGAACATCACATGCAAACATATGATAATCAACACCGTAATATTATGCTAACCAAGAGATGCGCCAGCTGGGATGAAGGCCTCATTCCCAAATGCAGATTGCCACTTTTGGATTTCAGATTTTGCAACTTCAAGCTCCGTCTGAAAGGAAAACACAAATCAGTTGTGATATTGTACATTGGTAACCTAACATAAAATCTTCAAAAAGGACCAATATACTTCCGTAACATACAATTCAATTTTGAAATCAAAACAAATATTAAAGGTTGTGAAGAAAACGAGATTTGTGTGGGTCAAACCGACTATACAAAAAACTTTAAAACATTTAACAGGTAGAACGATGGTAAGTATATGAGAAAAAAAAAAAGTAAATGATAAAAGCAATCTACATAATAAAATTTGGGAAAATTAATAAAAGTGATGGAGGTTGTTACCAAACCTCTACAAGTCTACACACGTTACACACATGAACTCAAGACCAAACAGCCACGTATTGAAATCCTAGACTAACTGCCATGTGTAGTTGACTCATCCAATTGTTTTTGATTAAGTTTATGTATTCAGTTATTTCTTTTGAGTTGCGATTCCTGTTTTGTAGGAGGGAGTTCCTCCATTTTCTTTTAGTTGTTCCGAGTTGTAGGAGGGTGTTCCTCCACTTAGAAGTAATACTCCATGATGTAGGAGGTAGTTATGCCTCACTTAGGTATTTAAACAATAACATCAATGACAGAAGCGGCTTCCAAAATTCAATTAAGTCTTTGAGTGCTTAGTCTCAAGAGGTTCCAGGTTCCCTCTCTAGAGCCTGAATTCATAGTCAACATAGGTTGTAAAAAGAAAACACCCAACCTACCCACTCAAACACTATCCACGCCTTTGACTGAAAGACCCATAACTAGATCTTTAACCCGGGACCATAACAGAGGTGTATGGCAATATCATGCAATCTCACAAATTCAAAGGACCCAAGAGGTCATAATAACAAAACTACAGTTTTATCATCACTGATAAGTGACAACTCCATTTCAAAATGCGAAGTTCACAGAAAAAAGAAATGACTTGTACTTGAAGCATAGAAAAAATGGAGAATTAGAGAGATGAATACATACTTGGCATGTCGTAAGAGTATTTTTGCAATTATCAAGACTGCAAAAGAGATCCAAAACAAAAGAAAAAGGTTTAAGACACCAAATTATTTGCACCTCAACAAGCAACTGAAAAACCAAGAAAAACAATATAGTTCTAGCAGTACCTCTCACGAAGAGACAGAATCATTGCAGTTTCTTCAACCTTTGTATTTCCCTGCACAATAAACAAACAAACATTATCCCGCATAAGACTTGCGTATTTCAGCAACATCGCAGCACCACCCAATGAGAAAGCCAAAATAGTCTCAGTTGCAGCATTCAAAATAGGTAAAACAGTGGATGTACAAAAGTAATCAGTATCGAAGCACCAAAAGGCGAAAACCTTGATTTCTTCACAACCCATTAGCTTAACAAAAATAAAAAATTTAAGCACCTTTTTAGGGCCAAAAAGGTCATCCTCGTCATCCTCTAGGTCTCCAAAGGACCTCTTAACGCCTAATTCCCAAGCGCAACAGAAGAAAATCAATAGCCAAAAAAAAAAGCAGAATTACAAAATGAGAGAGACTTGTCATTTGATTATTGAGAGAACAGTGAATAGAAGTAAAAACCAGGACGCCTAGAACTGTGACCGCCAGAAAAATCTCCCCCAAAATCATCGTCCTGTCACAAGTCAAATTGGTAATGAAAAACCCTAACATTGTAAGAATACAGAAACTTTCTACCTCAGTGAAAAATGAGTTGGGATGAACAACTTACATCGTCGAGATGGTTGTGGGAAGCCATTAGCGTAACCCTAGAAGCAAACAAAAAATTTGAACTTCAAATCAAATTCGGATATGGGGGCAGACAAAGTGAGTCTTCCCCTATTCCTCTCCACTCTGAAACTCAGATACGAAGAGGGACAAAATGTGGTGCGGATGGCTTCACGGAGTCCGACGTAGAGATTCTGACGTGTCGCTTAAAGGTTGGTGGAGTCAGAGTTTAGGCTCCGCCCTAAAGATTGACGATGCTTTTCAGATTTTAGGGCCAATAACAGTGCTCACTCACATGTTTGGCCCAAAACTAGCAGGCATGATGCGATCAGATGAGATCGTCTTGATTAGAAAGATTATTAGGTTTAACAATTTTCAAATTAATTCTTAAATTTTAAAAAGTATAATTATACTCAACATTTTAAAATAGAATTGAAAATTAAATTGATT
>JANKYF010000007.1:48012818-48043455 GCA_029829435.1 Erythroxylum hondense | reverse complement strand
CAACCAATTCAACCACTGGTCGAATCGGTGTGACATAATAATTATACAATAACTATATTTAATTATATATAATATTAAAAATATTTTAAAAAATAAAAAAATAAATAAAAAAGTCCAGTCTGACCGATCAATTGACCAATTTTGACCGGTTCAAACTAGATCAATTTACAGTCAATTTTGAAGGATAAACCGGACCAGACCACTGACCAGTCACCGGTCCGATCGGCCAGTCCGGTCCGGGTTTAAAAACAGAGGTTGCAGACCATAAAAATTGTTTCCGCTTATGTACTAGTTGCCCTAGCTAAAACTGGGTCCTGGAATCTGAACCCACCTATCGCATATTGAAGCAAAACAATTCAGATCACACCTCCAGCCTGGTACCAGGCATCTGGTTGCATCAGTTGCTCTAAATTTTGTAGTAAGCAACTTGAAGACTTCGTAGCTCTTAAAACCAATGTTTAAGCACAAGAAGACTGACACAAGTCAATAGTAGAAAATAGCTCGTGTAAATTTCATTCTTGGCATAGAGTGACAAAATAGGAATCTACTAGAATTAACCATGAAAGAGCGAAATGCCAACCATTTCCATATTCCCACGTAGCTGTGATTGCAAATCACATAAAACAGAATCACATAACCATATCTACATTGTAAACTAGCATCTAGCGATGATCATTCAGATTATCATGTTCGGTCCTTTACAATTCACGCATTACAGTTGGTTCTTTACAAATTCTCAATACCACAACGCAGATGATGAGGTTGTCATGTCTGATGAACTGAATAAGTTGGTCTGAGAAGCTCTTTTCACCCATAATTGTCATAGCAGGGATACCAAGTTCATCCCATAATTGCCAACAATAAAGTAACCAAGTCACATGCTAACGACTACTTGGGTTGCTACAAAGGCACACATGGTACACTAAACTTCGCATCAATCTTCATTTCTTTGCCTGCCACACATGTCAATAGTCTTTAGCTCAAGACCTACATACTTAAACTCTTAAAGTGCACATGCCAAAGAAAGATTTAAAGTTCTATGTTGTTCATAACCTCAAGAAATGTCCCATTTGAGACGTATTAATGAAAGAAGTAAGCACGTCTTGACATAAGTATTGTAAGGTAATAATAGAAGCAACTATTGACCTATTCATGAAAATGTTTTCATGCACATAATCTATGGGCTCATTTCATCATCTGAATAGGCAGCAAGAAATTCAGTCACTTGCCATTAGAAAAATGGACTGACGCACGTGTACCTAAACCACATTAGTCACTTGAATAAAACTAAGAACCCCTTTTTTTCTCATGTTATACTCATACTGCTTAGAATCTAGCCACAATACAACTTATTTTTTATGAAAACTTCAAAATGAACTCTATTCTCACTATAGCCAACTAATTAGCATTCTCAGAAAAAGGCTTGTTTCACCATTTCTGCACAAATGAACAAAAATGACCAGGCATATTTCCAAAAACATCACGGTACCTTAAAACGTGGTGACTTCCTAACAGGGGACAGGATTGCTTGTTTAGCGCCTTTTCCAAGGCTATTCATTTTGGAGTGTTTTTTTATTTCCTCCCTTTGATGCTCATTCTTCAATGGAGATTCACTTCTGTCCGTAGAAACTGATAAAGCAGGAGCAGACAAAGATATTGTGGAAGACTCTTGGTGAAGAACTTTACATTCAGATAAGACTCCTGCATGCCAAGATCAATACCAAATTTCTTCATCAACATTGAAATGCACTTAGACAGACATTAAAAAAAAGCTTGTTCATCTAAACTTTTTGATGTCATCTTCTAGAAATAGCAAGAAAATACGTAACATGCAAGTCATAACAAGAAAAATACTTGCATGCCAGGAAAGTTTTGACGGAAGATTAATAATCATGAGGTAGGCAGCATAAAAGAAACTAATTTTCAAACTCTACCCGTTGATGCAGCTTCTTTAAACTTCTCTCTCATTGTTCTGACAAATTTGAAAAAGCCATTGGTTCTATTCAACTCATGGATCAAATCTTTGGTATCGTTTAATTGTGGATCACATGTCAGTACTGAAAATTACAAAAGACAAGTAATATAATAAGAATGGAGAAGCCAGCTATAGTAACAAATAAGTACTAAAACATTACTTACACGTGTAAGTGTCATTTTCATGGCGGATTGTGAAAGAATACTCATCATATGGATTTTTCATACAGATGTTGCGGAATGTAAATTTCACACCTAAAGATAAATTGGAATATGTAAGAATAGACTTAGCATAAATAGAAATATTAGCAACAATTTCAATAGAAATTACCATGCCCGCCTTCAATATGAAAACCAAGAACCCTATTATACCAAAATACTGCCTCTTCAATTCCTTCTTTTTGTTCATTTTCTTGGCTTCTTTTTCCTGCATAAATTTTTTAAGCTGTTAACAATATATTAAAATGCAATAGTGGGGTGAGAGCACTCAGAGCACAAAATGATCGAAAGACACAAATGTTTAATTTGGTCGTCCAAAGATTAAAAGAAGCACCGTGTAAAACTCACATAATTTTGGTCTATGCCATAAAGAAAGGATTAAAAACATATGGAACATTCTTTACCCAAAACAGATGGAATATTACACGTGCCTTTCAAAAGAAAAAAACTTGCTCCATGTATATTTGTGCTTGTTAGAGAGAGAGGAAGTGTTCATATGCATATTAGTTTTGGTATTTAGCACAAACTGAAACACTGGGATAGATTAACAGAAAATACCGGAACCAATCTGCTCTTGAAATCCTTATGATCATGATTTTTACTCAATTCATATAGTTGATCCAAAGTGAAAACTACTTAGGCCAGGCCAACCCAGTCAATATGGCAAAAAAATAGCCATCAAAATCTAACAGGAGAAGCACAATCTCATATTGGTTCCCATTCTGATGCAATGTCTAATTATAATTTTGAACTTCAGAACTCAACTCTATTTATCCACCCCCACTAGCTGCTGAGGCCTCAAGCCAACCCTCCAGATCCAATTCCGAGGTGCACACAACCTGACACTAATTTCAACTGCTCTACCCCTATCAAGCTCGTGGAAAAGGAGAACAGAAATCAAATGTGCATTGTAAAGAAAATTACCTACAGTTTGCTGAGACATGACTGCTGCGTAATAATCTTTCCTAGCCTTCTGAACCTGTAGAGTTCTTTTAAGTTCTTCTATTCTAGCTCTTGTAGCAGACATTGAATCCTTTATTGCCATCTGCTGTGCCTCATTACGTGTCTTCACTATAAAACAACATATTTCAAAAACCAAACAAATAACAATGGGTTAAAAATGGTTCAGATAATCGATTTTTCTTAAACATACGAGTTGAAATTAACTTGAACATCATCAAACGAACATTATATTATTTATCAGACCGTTTCTGCAGTTCAAATCAAATGACCTCAGTTCAACATCAAATCACACAAATGAAGAAAAAATAAAACTTTGCAAGTGCAGAAGAAACACTCTCAAATTACCTGCCAGCACTTTAACAAATTCATCCTCGGCTTCCCTCAATCTAGATTTCATGACCCCAAGCTTCACTGCAAAAACCAAAAAGGTCAAAAGCCAAAACTAACTCAAAATCTGAAAACCAACCATTAAACAATGTGAGGCTAATAAAACCCATAGGCCGTAGATAAAGTGTAGAGAACCCTAATCCAAAAGTGAAGGACCTTGATTCCGGGCGGTTTCTTCAGCTCGAGCCTTGATGGACTCCAGCGACTTGGCAAATGACGCCTTGAAGGCGTCCATCTTCTGGAGCTCAACGGGAATCGCCCGCTCGCAGATCTCTCGCACCGATTCCATGCTCGCTGCTACTGTTTTGACTTCGCAGTTTTGTGAATTTCGTTTCAAACTTCATTAAATTTTAATCCCGCCATTTCGAATTCATTTTTTACTTTTTTTCATTTTACATTTTTTCGTTTATCCGGGGAGCGGTAAGTCGGAGCGTCTTTAAAGGGGTAAACATTGAACACAAGGTAGTGAAGTTTCTTAACGGTGTCGTTTCCAAATCGGACCGAACCACCAGCGAGTTGTTTGGTCAGGTTTTGGCCGATATAACATTTTAGTTCCAATTGTTAATCCTAAAATTTAAGTTAGACTCTAATATTTAAAATAATTCCATCAATTGTTCTGTCCAATCAAGGGTTGTTTTAAACGTTTTTCAAATATTAAGATTTATTTTAAACATTTTACGTTATGATTTAAATGTAATGCTATGCACTAAAATGTTGAAGCTCACCATTTGGTGAAAACATTAGGTATAACATATAGTTTCTTTAATAAAATTTCTATTAATATTTAATTTAATGAACATAACAGAAACTGCATAAATTAAAAATATTTGACTATTTTCTAAGGTGTATGATATTCCACACGCCAGGAACTTCAGATTTGTCCATTCTCTCCTACTTGTAGCTTCTTAGCCTAATCACTTATTTCACTTCCTAAGTACTTGACTAATTTCCTCTCTTATTTAATACCTAAGCCTTTTTCATTACCAAATCTGCTTCCTTTGTCCTTGTGCATTGAAGAGCTTCACTTTCTATTGACAAGCTTCATTCTTTAAGTGAGTCTCATCTCTTACATTCTTCAAATAAATCTAACTCCTAACAATGTATCTCACTGAGTTCACAACAATGTCGCCGAAATTAAAGTCTAGTTTGAAAGTAGAGTTTTTCTTGTGAAGAATTATGAGAGGTTCTCTCTGCCCACAGGATAATGTGTAGCTCTTCAGCCCATATTCAAATAGTTTGCTCGATTACAAATCTTCAATAGCCGTAATACCGTTAAGAATACATATCCATTTAACAATTTTGTACAAATTTATCTGGACAGTAAGTAGTGCAATATAAACCTGCATAAGTATAATACGTACAAAATATCTGAACTTCCCTCGGTTTCCAGTGCCAAAAGCCATAAGTGTTAGTGTACAACGGCCAAGGGGAAAGTACGATTATGAGATAAAGTGATGAACTATAATGATAATTCATTACAAGGAGTGCATGTGTACAAGGAGAGTGACGATATTTATGATCAGAACGATAAAAGCAGACGAGACATTGCAAAGAGTTATCTGGCCTAGTTAGGCTTGGCTCTAAGAAAGTTTTCAAGCAACTTTAAGTTGACATGATGGATTGATGTATAATTCGTAATTCAAATTTGAGTATTTAATGTCCAAGTGTGCTCTAGGATCCCAGTGTAGGATCTGATTATACATTTTCCTTCTAACCGGTTATGGCTACATTTGCTGAACAAGATGTTTCACCAAAATTAATCAGTTTTTCCGATAAAGGGTTGAACATCAACACGTTATTTCATTTGTATAATGTCCAGAATCATTGCCCTTTGTGGACAAGCAATTAGGCTTCAACACCAGTAATCAGGTCGGGATTTCATCAGTGGCATTTGGACTAGGATTAACAATTTTCTTTAGATGAGAAAACAACCCTCTTACAGCCTTGGTTTAGCATTTCATGATCATTCTCCTGGTAATTTCTCAAGAATATGTAATTGAGATTTATATTAACGAAAGAAGGCTACATAAAAAGTAGGAAGTAAAAGAAACTATAATCAATTTCCAATCCTCTGAATGTATAAGCAACAAGGAGTAAACTACAGAATTCAGTTCGTCATTGAACAGGAAATTGCAAGTCTACAGATGGTTCATATGTTCCTGCTACATGGAGGCCACTAGTACAATGATTTTCCGGGGTTCCCAGAACATGCAAACGCATGCACACATGGAGGCATGTCAGCATTAATGCGGTACGACTTGGGAGTTGGTATGCACTCATAAATTGTACACTTGTTACAAGGACGTGTAATCGATTCTGCATATACAGGTTTCTTCAATTTATAAATGTCTAGCCTAGAGCTACCTTGAGCAGATAAACCTGGAAAAGAAAATTGAGCATTATAATCATTAACGCAGAATCGATTCTGCATGTACAAGGTTTCTTCAATTCATAAGTGTCTGGCCTAGGGCTCACCTTGAACAGAGAAAACCAGGAAAAGAAAATAGATCATATTAACCATTTCTAGTTTCCTAATAGCAATTCATAACGAAAATAGAGAAGCTTTGGGAAAAGGGAAAGATGGAAGAATATAGTCATTAACGCATGACTTTACTACAGAGAATATAGTAGGTAATGGCAGAATCACACCTGTATACGGTCCCTAGATAATTCTGTTTAGTGGGATTCGGTTTCTCTGATGGGGAGCTCTTTCTGTATGAGAGATAATCTGAGGCATCGTCATACCAACTGAAACAATGATCTCTGAATCACAGAATGAAAATTGTAAATAAAGTGCCAATCGGCAATGGTATGCTATGAAATCCATTTGAAACAAAATGGAACTCAAAAGTATAAATCATGGAGCAAAAAGCACAACCTTTGTCTCATCAACTTTTATACTGATTCTGGTGTCAATTTTTTTGTCTGCTTGCGAAGAATTCATGTTATAAAAGATATAGCCCTCACCATCAGAATCACAAGTCCAAAACCGTATTAACTACTTGTTTATGACACACAAATATCATTCCTTATGTCTGAATGTAGTATCCAGTCATCATTTTCCCCAGAGGGAGACTATCAGCTTGTAGAAATCTTTCTTTAACTAAGGAGATAAATGCAATTAATCAACCTTTTAATTTAGTTCAAAGGTCAAAGATCCAATTTTGCAAGGGACTGAAAGTCAATGGCACATCTTTTAACAAGTAATTGAGTCTATCAACGACAAACCATGAAGCATCAACATCATATTTACTGGATACATTAAGTTCATACAACAATCTTGGACCAACTAAAATATTTGAGGTAAGGAGTAACTGTCAATCAATTAATTCAAATAAAGGTTAGGGGGGCCATTAAGTGATGTATTTCTACAAATTTCCTCCACTGTTCTCCCATTTATTTGTAACAGCAGGTTATTATAGCATAATATATCAAAAAGGCACTTCTAAACTACTATAACCTGGATTTGTTGGGGCCTAGAACCTCTTTCTTATGTACAAATAGGCAAAAGAGGCAATTTGTGCAACAAAAATTAACTTATATCTAAACATTTGGGAGTATTCAAAAAGAATAACATTTTTAAAATATCTAATTTAAATTCTAAATTGATGGAACCCCAACTTCTTGTAATGGTTCTTTCAATTTTAACCCAGCTAGACTTTTTTATTATTTTTTATGAACCCCTCTTACTAGTTGGAAAGAGTTGTAGGCCGGTCCCCCCTTACCAGTTGGACATCCCAAGTGGCAAAAGGGGTACACAACTCTACCCAAATACCTAATTTCCTAAACATTTTTAGACTTAAGTTGGTCCCTTTCTGTGTCTTGTTCCTCCCTCTCCAGTAAAGTGCCCGCCTGTTTTCCCAACCCATGAAGTCCTCATGGCCATCAAAAGATTAGACACTGAAATTATAGTTGGACTTGGGAACAGGTATTTGAAAAATATAACAGCGGGTCAGGATCGTGCAATAATTGGGTGAAACAAAATGTAAAGCCACTCCTTCCTGGAACTAGTATCATTGGGATTGCAGCAGGGAATGAGATCTTGGGGGGCTAAAAACATTGAGATATGGGAGATGATGTAGGACAAATAGAAGAATATTAAATAGTAGCTAAAACTCAGAAAATTAGAAATATAGATGATCTTAGGCTAGTGTTTTAGGGTTTAATATAGCAGGAAATTAGGATTTGAGTTGCTGGAATTTTGTGGTGAATACAAAGAATGAAAGGTAAGAAACTAGGGATCACTTTTAGAAGAAAGCATCACACCTTCAAGTTGAAAACTTCAGTTTGTAGAAAAATTTTAGATTTCTTCTTCTTGATGAAGAGTTTAATACATAAAAAAAACAGTCTCTCTACCAGTTAGAGATAAGGCTTCGAACTTCTAGACCTCTCCAAACCCTGCATTCAACAGGACTTTTACTAGGTTGTTTTTGTTGTTGAAGAGCTTAATACACACATATATATAGTTCTTAGAGTCCTTATCATAGTAGGAAAGAGTTCCTAGTTTAAGTCTATAAGTTTTAAATAACTAGGATAACATATCTAAAATAGAATATCCTATTTAACTTACTACTATTTCCTATCTAATAAAGAATCCTAACACAATCTAAATTTTAGCCCTTATCTTTGATATCAACTCAATTTCCAATCCTCATCTCACCAAATTAAAGCTTGTGATTAACTAATTTTTTCTCTTTTATTTCTTTTATATATTTTAAATTCTTTTGTATCAATTCTCCTCTACTTGTCTGAAATCATGCTCGACGTAGAACGTTATAAATACTGTGTATATATGTCTGGATTCAAATTTTGAAATTCTAATTCTAGAATCCAAGTATTTTCAAATTTTGGTCTTCCTTCCATTTGATAAGAAATTATAGACATCCTCCGTCTCTTGTGGCTACAATTTATTTATCAATAACATTCTCTATTTAATCTTTAAGATGAGGAGTGGCTGGAAGTCTTGCAGTTGTATTAAAGGATTGCTCATTTTGTTCATGATAAATAGTTAAGACCGCAACATTAAAGACAGGACCTATTTCCATGTCACTTGGTAATTTCAAAACATAAACATTATCACTTATCTTCTTGATGATCTTATAAGGTCCAACATTTCATAAATAAAGTTTCTTATATTTCTCTTTTTAAAAACATTCTGGACGAATCCTAACCATCACCATATCCCTTCATTGAATTCCAACAATTGAAGATGTTGATCGACATGTTCTTTATAAGATAAATTGTAGGTTATTATCTTTCGTCATATCACATCAAAGATGTCCTTCATGTGCTGTGCAAAAGCTTCAGCTTCAACACTAAGTCATGTTGTTTGGGGTAAAGGATCCTTGGTTGAACTCCTAAAACTATCTCAAAAGGGCTCTTACCGTTAAACCTATTTATAGAATTGTTGTATGCAAATTTTGTCATAGGAAGAATTAGGTCCCAATTTTTCACCTTGTCTTCAACCAAAACATCTTAACAAGTCCCTCAAGCTTCTATTCACTACCTCTATTTGTCCATCGGTTTAGGGAGGAAAAGAATGAAGCTTAGTGTTTAATGTTTTCCATAGAGTTCTCAAAAAATAACTCATAAACTTCACATCACAATCAGAGACAACGGTTAAAGGTAATAAATGGAGATGTACAACCACTTTGAAGAAAAATTTAACAATATGGACAATATTATAAGTCTTGAAACATGGAATGAAATGACTTAGTTTGAAAAAACCTATCCACCACCACAAAAATAGAATCATAACCTCTTATAGTTTTAGGAATTTCCAAGACAAAATTCATACTTATGTCCTCCCATGGTTAATAAGGCACAGGTTTTCTTTAGCTAATTGATATGTTCGATATTACCGTATGACCTTAGACATGTCCCACTTTAAAGAGTGGCCAATAAAAGTGATCATCAACCAATGCGATGATTTTATCTCTTCCAAAGTGTCTTGGAGAAAGATGCAATCAATAGGATTTTCTGATTTTTATTTGCACATAGAGGGCAAATGTTGCTCCTCCTCCATGTAATTCCCAAATCACAAACTCCCTTATGGAAATATTAGGTAGGCAAAGTCGATTTCCTTTGAAAAGATAGTCATCATGGATCACAAAAGGAAAGTATTGGTTTCATTGTCCAGTTGTAATTTTTTGAATCTAAAGCATATTCTCTTTTTCTTTTATCGAACCCCACAACTTTTACAGCTAAAGTGTTAAACAAATGACTCTTCCTACTCAATGCATCTGCACCCTTATTCTCAACTCCTATCTGATGTTTGATAAAAAAAGTTAAATTGCTCCAAAAATTCACTCCATAAGGCATGCCTTTTGTTCAAGTTCTTCTAGAATTTGAAGTGTAAATACAATAAATTCCTTGTATAAGAGATAATGATACCAATTGTAAAGAGAACGTACTACTACCTAAAATTCCTTGTCATAGGTCAAATATCGTTTGATCTCTTCACTTAACTTCTCACTAAAGTAAGCAACTGGGTGTCCCTCTTAGCTGAGTATGCCTCCAATTCCCACATGAGACGCATCACAAGCAACTTCAAATGCCTTCGAAAAATCTAGAAGTTGTACAAAAGGAGATTTAATCATCTTTTTCTTAATTTCTTCAAATGCTTTAATTGCTTCCTTTGACCAAGTAAAATGCCCTTTCTTCACACAATCAGTAATGCATGCCATTATGGTGCTGAAATTACGAGAAAATCGACTATAGAATGTTGCTAGGCCATGGAAACTACATGTCTCATGCACATCCTTTGGAATAGTCCAATGAAGGATGGCCCCAATCTTCTCAAAATCCATCTCCACTTCACTGTAGGATATAATAAAACCCAAAAATACAACACTTGATTGTAAGAAAGAACACTTCTTTAAGTTGATATAAAGTTTCTCTTCCCTCAAGGTCTCAAAACTTGTTGTAGATGTAATAAGTAATCTTCTTTAGTCTTGTTGTATATTAATATATCATCAAAATATACCACCAAAATTTTGCCATAAATAGTCAAAACACTTGATTCATCACTCTCATAAAAGTGCTATATGCATTAGAATGTCCAAATGACTTCACCAATCATTCGTAAGTTCATCTTTAGTCTTGAAATCCATTTTCCATTTATCTCCAGGTCTGATTCTAATTTGATGGTATCCACTTTGTAAGTCAATCTTGGTAAAGATAGTAGCTCCATATCTAACATGTCATCAAGGCGAGGCATTAGAAATCTATACTTATTATGATCTTAAACAATACACCTTTGCCAACTTCCATCCTTTTTAGGAGTCAATAGTGTCGGAACTACACACAGACTAAGGCTTTCTTGAACAAATCCTTTTTCCAGTAGCTCCTCTACCTGTTTCTTCAGCTCTTCATTATTAATATGATTCAAGCGATAGGCTAGAAGATTTGGCAAAATAGATCCAGGTTCCAAGTCAATAGCATGTTGAATATCTCATAAAAGAGTTAATTCGCCTGGTAAATCATCCAGTGCAAGGTTTGAAAATTCAACTAACAATTCTCCCACTTCTTTTGTTAAGGTAAAATGTGTTTCAAGTGTTATTTTTGTTACTTCCCTCACTAACATTGCAAACACAATTCCCTTTTCCTTGCTAAAAATTTCAAATTCTCTCTCCTTAAGGATATTAAGAGGCTATTTCTTGGCATTTATAGTTGTCTTATTACTTCCTCTTTGTTTTTCTACCTTGTCTACCTTCATAGACTTCAAAATTAGCTTCTTTCCATGATATATAAACTGATAGGTGTTAGCTTTTCCAAAGTGTTGCACATCTCGATCATAAAGTCATGGTTGCACAATTAAAATGTGAGATACTTTTATAAGAATGACATCATACCAAATCAAGTCCTCATATATTCCTAATTTGAAAGACACCAAGCACCTTCGAGCAACTAGTATAGTACTATCATCTACCCAAGCAACTTTGTAAGGATTTGGATGTTTTTCCGTGAGTAAATTCAATCATTTCACCATGTCTCCGATACCACATTCATCCTACTTCCTCCATCAATGATAAGCTTGCACACTTTATCTCTGTGTCTAACTTAAGTGAAGAAAATAGCATTATGGAGCCATTCTTCTTGTTCTTCAACTTTAAGGGTCATAAGTATGCGTCTCACTACATTAAGATTTGTGGGACTAGTTAGGTCGTCACCAGAGTCTCCTTCCAACTCCTCTCCATTTTCATTCTCACACACATACTCATCAAATTCTTCCTCTTCTTACCATCATATGCAAACCTTTATTAGGACATTCATAAGCAAAGTAGCCCCTCCCATTGCATCGAAAGCACTTCTTATCACTGCTACCTCGTTTTGTCCCAGTTTTAGCTATGACCTTGTCTTCAAGTTCAGCTCCTTAAGAAGTTTTGTAGATGTTTTGTGGTGCAAATTTTGATACATTGGGTGTTGGCCTAAAATTTTGCACTATCGTAGTTCGCTTCATGCCAAACTCCCTAGCTTGACTTCGAAACATTTTAGTTACTTGTCCTAAGTAATGTTCCGCTCTTAAAGCCAAGTGATATGCATCTTCAAGGTTGTAAATCCTTTGCATTATTAGCTCCATATGAATTTCTACCCTAAGCCATTTTTGTAGTGAGATATAAGTTGTCATTCCAACTCCATCTCTACACATCGAATAGAAAGTTCAACAAATTTTTCCGTGTACTTAGTTACAGACATAATCCCTTGTCTAAGTGTTGTGAGTTGATCTTGGAGATCTTCCTAATAACGAAATGGTAAGTATTTTTCTTATAACTTTGGCTTCATCTCTTCCCAATCAACAATTGGTGGTTGGCCCTACTATTTTATGTCTCTTGCATTGTCTGACCTTACTTTTTTAATTAAACTTCCAAATTGTGTGCAAATCATTTTATGGAATATTGGAAAAATACTGCTCACCTTTCATTTTTCTTTCATAAGAAATAACTAGGTAATTCTCGTACAATCATCAATGAATGTTACAAACCATTTAGCACCAGAAATGTTAGATATTCTAGGCGGCCCCCATATATCAATATGCATCAAAGAGAAAGGGCTAGTAGATCTTAAATTACTTGATGGAAACGACACTAAATGATGCTTAGCAAATTCACATCTATCACAATGAAACTATCGACATTTTCATTCTTAAAAAAAAAAAAAATTGTGGATGACTATGGCGGTAATGATGAAGACAAATTTCAGATTTATTGGAAGATAGATTACTTGATAAGCAAGTGAAATAGCTTATTCTTTTTGTTCTTATTGCCACTCATGTCCTCAAGGTAATAATTCCATTATTCACCTTAGCAAGCACAATGGTCCTCCCTGTAACCAAATCCTAAAAAACACAGTGTGCAAGATAGAAAGTCACTTTGTAATTCAATTCTTTGGTAATTTGATGAATAGATAAGAGATTGGAAGACAACTTCGAGACATGTAATACATTATGTAGGGACAAAGAATCAGCTAAATTTATTGTTCCTTGGCCTTCAACAGTTATAGGAAACCCATCAACAACAATAATTTTTCAACCTCTAGGATGTGGGTTATATGTTCTAAATCTAGTTAGGCAGTAAGTCATGTGGTCAATAGCTCCAGAGTTTATGACCCAAGAGCCTAGGGAGGAAAAACTTGAGGCATTCAAAGCATAAGAATTAAGGCACTTACCTGATTGAGCCAATGGACAAGTAGTAGAAGATTTTTCAAAAGAGTTGAGAAGGTTTCTTAGCTTGTCTATTTCTTCTTTCTTCAAATCTCCAACATCAACATTGTTGGATTTTTCTTAAGGTTGGTCTTTCCCATTAGTAAAGTGGGCTTTGCCTCCCTTGAATCCTCCCTTCCGATTAAGGACATGTCCCTTCCCATAAAGTTTGAAGCAATCACCTCGCATATGGCATGGTTTTTTACAATATGTGCACCAGACTGAGTCTTTATTTTTTGTGACGCTCTTATTATTCATCTTTGCAAATAGTATTGTTGAGCTTTCTACTGTTTTTGGCTCCAACATAACTTCTCTTCTATTCTCTTCGGCCCGAATCAGTGATGTTATCTCATTCAGAGATATTAACTTTCCCAAAATTCTAAACTCTTATCTAATCCAATTCTACATTAAGGCTAGTAAGAAAATCATAAATTCTATTCTTTTTGAAAAAGCTATTCAAGGTGGCTACATCTTCACCACACTACATCTAAACACATCGATACTGGTCTATTTCCTGCCATAGATTTTTCGAAAGGTTGTCATACTCCATAATAGAAAGTGTTGAATATGTTGAATGTTGAAGATAACCTATATTCTATATTTTGTGTACATAGAAACAAGGTTTATATACAAAATTTCTAGGACTATTTAGGAAGTAATCTAGCTATTAGCTATAGGGAATCTCTCAACTATAGGAGAGATTATAGGTGTAATTATAACAAGATCAATACAATATCAAGCTAATAATCACTGGTCAACACTCCCCCTCAAGTTGGTGCATAGATATCGCACAGGCCCAACTTGCAAACGAGGTTATGAAACTGTTTGTTGTAGAGTCCTTTGGTGAAGACATCTGCCAGTTGTTCATTTGACCCCACATGGAATAGTTGCAGAGAGCCATTCACAAGTTTCTCCTTTACAAAGTGTCGGTCAATTTCTATGTGATCATGCTGAACAGGATTGTGAGCTATACTAACGGCAGCTTTGTTATCACAGTAGAGAGATGAACTTCCTTCATCCATCAGTTGTAATTCATTCATCAGCTTCTTTACCCACAATAGTTCGCACACACCTTGAGTCATAGCTCTATATTCGACTTCTGCACTGGATCTAGCAACTACATTTTGTTTCTTGCTTCTCCAAGTAACTAGATTTCCTCCTATGAGCGTACAGTAACTAGTGGTTGACCTCCTATCATCTGGAGATCCAGCCCAATCAGCATCTGCAAATGCTTCTATCTTAAGATAACCATTGTTAGTGAACATAAGGGCCTTTTCCTGGGGTAGACTTTAGATAGTGCACAATGCAGAACACAGCTTGTAAGTGTGGTTCTCGCAGATCATGCATGTATTGACTTACCAGACTAACTGCAAATGCTATGTCTGGCCTAGTATGAGAAAGATAGATGAGTCTCCCAACTAACCTCTAATATCTTCTCATGTCCACTGATGTACCCGTTCTTGCTTGCAGTTTGTGATTGCTTTCGATAAGAGATTCAGCTGGTTTACGACCCATCATACCAGTGTCTTCTAATAAGTCTAGGACATATTTTCTTTGGGAAATAAAGATTCCTCTTCTTGATCTAGCGATTTCAACTCCCAAGAAATATTGCAATTTTCCTAGGTCCTTAATCTCAAATTCTTGAGCAAGTAGTTTCTTCAACCTAGCCATCTCTTCTGTATCATTTCCAATTCCAATAATGTCATCAACATAGACAATAAGAAGCGTGATCTTACCTTGGGAGTGCTTGATAAATAAGGTATGATCCGCATTACTCTGTTGATAACCAAAGGAGATCATAGCCCGATTGAACTTTTCAAACCATGCTCGTGGTGATTGTTTTAGCCCATACAAGGCCTTTTTAGCTTACAAACTTTCCCTTGTGTCTTCTCATCTTCAAACCCTGGAGGAATCACAATATACACCTCCTCCTCCAGATCCCCATGAAGAAATGCATTTTTAACATCGAACTGCTATAAGTCCCAATCTAAGTTAGCTGCACACGAGAGTAAGATTTTGATTGTATTCATCTTAGCAATCGGAGCAAAGGTTTCTTAATAGTCCACTCTACATATTTGAGTAAAGCCTTTAGCCACCATTCTCGCCTTATACTTCTCAATGGACCCATTTGGTTTATGCTTCACTATGAACATTCATTTGCAGCCAACTGTCTGTGTTCCTTCTGGAGCAGCGATAAGTTCCCAAGTCTCTTTTTTTGCCAGGGCCTTCATTTCTTCAATCATAACTTCTTTCCATTGGACAATTTTCATTGCATCTCTCCAATCCTGTGGAATAGACACAGAAAAAATAGACAAGAAAAAGGCTCTTTAGGCAGGAGACAATGAGTCATATGGAACAAAGTTAGAAATTGGGTGTTTGGTGCAACTTCTAACACCTTTTCGAAGAGCAATTGACTTATCTAAATCATCAGATAAATCATATTCTAGCTCACCAGTGTTTTCGAGGGAAGAGGACATCATTGGCATAGATTGCATGATGGCTTTTTCGAGTATGTATTTAAGTCTGGTCTATCTAAGCGTTGACTTCGATCCTCTTAAACAAAACTAGTTATCTCCCCCTGAATTATTCTTCCTTCTTAGAGCACATTATCTCTAGAGTCAAGCAACACTTCTTCTTCAATCTCACTCTCCCCATGAAGAAGGGTTGAGGATGTGGTGAAATAGGACTCATACTCCATAAAAGTGACTTCCATACTTACAATATATTTCTTAGACAGGGGGTGATAACACTTATATGCTTTTTGCGTGGGAGAATATCCAATGAAAACACATTTCAAAGCTTTTGGCTCCAACTTGCCAACATTTTGAGCATGAACAAAGCAAACACACCCAAAGACTCTTGAAGGTATAGTGTAAGAGTTTGTACCTTGTAATATTTCAACAGGGCTTTTAAAATCTAGAATTCGAAGTGGCATTCTGTTAATAAGATAAGTGGCTGAAAGGACTGCATTCTCCCAATATCCCTTTAGAAGATTCATTGTGAACATGAGTGATTGCGCATCCTCCAGAATGTGTCTATTTTTTCTTTTTGCAACTCTGTTTTGTTCACTAGTATAGGCACAACTAGTTTAATGTACTATTCCATTAAAATCCATATAAGCACGAAATTTGCCATCCATATACTCCATTCCATTATCTGACCATAAGATCTTAACTCTATCATTATGTTGAGTACAAATCATTTTGTGAAAGGATTGGAAGCATGAAAAAACTTCATTCTTGGTTTTCATCAGATAAACCCATGTCAATCGAGTGTAACAATCAATAAAGGTCACAAACCATCTATGGCCAGAAAGAGAAGGAGTTTGAGTAGGACCCCAAACGTCGGAGTGAATAGTTATAAAAGGAACAGAACTCTTATTACTTGATAAATGATAAGAACTTCTAGTGTGTTTAACAAGTTCACATGCTTCACAAAACAAAGAATTAAAAGAAGTTCTTTTAAACAAGTTTAGGTAAAGTTTTGCTAGAACAAAAAACGAGGGATGTCCTAATCACCTATGCCACTGCAGAATTTCCTTATTAATCACATCATTTCTAAAAGACGCTTGATGTGCAACGGTTAGGTGTTCTTTTTCCAAGACATATAAACCATCCTATAGTCTACCAGTTCCAATCCTCAGCCCTGTGTGAAGGTCCTGAAGAACAAATAGTCAGGAAAAATTCAACTTTGCAATTAAGGTCCTTAGTGATAGAACTGACAGGGAGAAGATTAATAGACAAACCGGATACGTAAAGTACTAAGGATAGGATAATATTGGGAGTAAAGTTAATAGAAACTGTACCAGATACGAAAATAAAATACCCATATGCTATTTTAACATTATCCATGTTGTTTCCATGAGAGTATGTTAAAATTTTCTTTTAAGAGCCTGTCATATGTCTGTTAGCTCTAGAGTTAATAATCCAAGGATTACCTTTAGAATTGTAGAGCTCAATACCTGATTTGGCAAGGTTTGATGCACCAACTGTGGAAGCAGAGTTTATTTTTTTAGAGCAGCTATCTTAAGGCCTGAAGTTCCTCATTAGATAATCCCCCAGCTAACGATGTTTCAGACACTTCATTTCTATCAGCCAAGTGAGTCTGACCCCTTACCACTGAGCCACCTCATTTTCCACGACTCTGATTAGGCCTTCTATGCAATTCCAGCAGGTTTCTTGGGTATGTCTTGATTTTCCACAATAATCACAATGTAAGTGATCCTTATTGGATGAGGTATTTGTAGGTTTCGACTTTTCTGTAGAACTTTCCACTAATCTAGCTTTTTTAATGATAGGTGTATGTAGCATAACATTTCGCCTACTTTCTTCTTATTGTACTGGAGAATGTACGAGCTGAACGAAAGGGAAAGGATCTTTTCCAAGTATTGTACCTCGTATATAATCAAACTCTGGGTTAAGACCTACTAAAAAATCAAATACTTGATTTTCTTCCATCATTTTCTAGAATCTAGCAGTGCCTTTTGAACATTTTGATTGAAAATCTTGATAATAATCGAATTCTGCCCCACATGACTCTGTAAAATACTGTAATACATTCATATCTCCTTGCTTCGTGTTGTGCAATTTATTACAAAGATTAAAATTTTGAGCTTTATTACCTATTTGAGAATAGGTCAGAGAGGCAGCTTTCCATATCTGTGTTGCTGTGTCAAGTAGCAAGTATGTTCGATCAATCTCTGACTTCTTGGAATTGATGAGCCAATATATGACAAGAGAATTCTGGGACTCCCACTAATTATAATCAGAATTGTTGATGTCGAGTTTCTTACTGTCATCATTAATATAACCCTGTAATCCTCCAGCTTTGATGAACAACAAATAAGATCTTGACTAAACAAGATAATTAGTTCCATCAAGTTTTACGGGACTAATTTGAAGTGAAGGATTATTGGAACTCGACATAATTACCTTCTGTCCTTCCATCTTCTTTAGTGTTACTCAGGATAATAAATAGAAGCTATTCAAAAAAATGTGTTGCTGGTATATGGGCAGAAAAGTTATCAGATAGACCAGAAGCACGAACTACACCGAAGAGAGGTAAGGAAACAAGGCTACTGGCAGAAGGTAAGGGTATGTATGACACCACTAGGCGAGAGGCAAGAGGTCAACGACCCTGATGGAGAAAGAACGAAGACGAAATACTAGCCGAAGGGTGGCGCATGACACTCATGCGCGACGACAACAGAGATGTTGTGGCAGTGCATGGCGGCGCAAATGACGTTGGGTCTTTCACGGTGGATGTCACTGGTTACAACTGAAGCAATCTAGGTGGGTGGTGAGAAGAAAATACTTTGCTGTTTGAGCAAGTACAAACTTAGCCAGTGAAGAACAACTGAAAAAATAAAAGAACAGTCCCTAAATCAGATAAAGCTCTGATACCATGTTTAATGTGTTGAATATAATTTGTATTTGCTATTTTTGTGTACATAGGAACAAGGTTTATATACAAAATTCCTAGGACTATTTAGGAAGTAATCTAGCTATTAACTATAAGAAATCTCTCAATTGTAGGAGAGATTATAGGAGTAATTATAACAATATCAATACAAGATCAATGATAATAATCCCTGGTCAACAGTTTACTCTTCTATTAGACATTTCATGTTTATGCCATCATTTGTTGCTTGGATGTGACTAGTTACTGAAATTTTATAATAATTTTGATGAACCTAAGTGCTTCATGTATTCTTCATATCTTTTTAAGTGGGTAGTTAAATTTTTTTAAGTGCTTAAAAGTTGGTGAAATAAGTCTACTTTTTGCTTGTAAGCAATTATTCTGTTCTGTTTATTCATCCAGCCCAGATGGAAGATTTCTTGTATTTTTATCTGCAAAATGTTCCGTGGATTCTGGGGCACATTGTGCAACAGAATCACTTCACAGAATCGATTGGTCAGCTGACGCAAAGCTTTCCCTGTCCGCAAAAATTATTGACGTGGTGAGTTGGTGGGCAACATTTTATCTTGCTTTCATCTGTAGCAGCTAATTTGTTTGTGCAAAGGCATTTGTGACCTTTAATTATGTCCATGTTCTTATTTTCTCTTTCTTCTCAACATAGAGGTTTTTCTTTGTTTTGGTCATCATGAGTTGTTAAAACTAGTATTATTCTGCACAGATTATGCCGCATTTTTTGTGGGGAAAAGCACTAGGACTGTATTTAATAATTGCTTTTGACTTGGGGTAGAGGCGTGGAGGAGGTTTTTGGCAATTGTGGAGCTTAAATTTGATCTTGCTATCCTCATTGTCAATACTAGTCTTGTTCTAAATGGTATTTGCAGGTACCTGCGGTGCAGTGTCCTGAGGATGATGGCTTTCCAGGGCTTTACAGTTCAAGTTTACTTTGCAAGTCATGGCTTTCAGATGGATGCACTATAATTTTTTCTTCATTCTGGGGAAGCATTCAAGTTATACTTTCTGTTAACGTTCTGAGGTGCATCAGACACTACTGTTATACTTTAAGGTCATACTTCCATTACTTTTATTTTTTTAATTTAAAAATTGGCAAAAAATTTATTATTCTGCAGTGGAGAGATAATGAGGATTAGTCCTACAGACTCACAATTTTCTTGGGATATTCTAGCCCTTGATGGGGACAACATAATTGCTGGTAAAATCAAATGCTGTTCTTTACTACTGGCCCTCGAAGATGAGGTAAATATAGGACCAAACTTAAACTTTTGTTTTCATGTGTGAAGTATGTAGCAGTCCAGTAGATGTTCCTCAAATCAAGTACGGTTATCTTGTCAATAAGGCAAGTAAAAGTTCTTCTTGGGACTGGTTAAATGTATCAAGCCCCATATACAGATGCTCTGAAGAGGTATATAGTGTTAGATTTTGAATTATGTTTTATAAATTTATCCTAAATTTGCATCTTTAAAGGATATTTTGGCGGTACCGTTTGTAACAGAATGCTTTCTTTCCACAGGTTAAATCCTTACTCTCTTCTCGTAGTTTTAGTGTAATGAAGATACCAGTCAAGGATGTTTCTGACAGCCCAACAAAAGGTGATACAAGCAGTATCAGTTTGCTAGTAATACTTTTTAACTTACATTCAACAAATGGCTTGAATTTAATTGATATTGCTTCAGCTTCGTGATAATTGCCTACTCTTACAACCTAATTATATGACAATGTCAAGTGCTTATTCTTTTGGTGCTGGAAAGGTCATGCTTTATAGAACCCTTTAGGGGAAAAGATTTAGAACATGAAAGAAGCCAGAGGGTTTTAGCCTGTAGTGCATGTGGCATCTGTAATTTTTTATAGAATTAATGGAAAAATAAGATTATTCCATTGTTGGTCATTATATCATAGGAAATATATGATTATTTCATTGTCAGGCAGGCCCTATTAGGACTCAGTAAACCCAAAGGGATAAAAATAAAAGAAAAAGCTAAAAGATTATAATGAATAACATGAACAGTAGAGAAGGAAAAAACAATCCAGCATGAGAACATTTAAAATACAGGCATAACTTATAAATTAACACAGAATACTTTCTTTTTTGAGGAAAAAAAATGACCATAAATATTAGTCTTTAATTTTGCGTACGACTTGATTGTCGTCAATTCTTAGTGTCCACACAATTTACTTCAGGTGCTATTAAGCCATATGAAGCTATACTTGTGTCAACTAATTCGAAGAAAGAAGATGCATGTGATCCACTCATTGTGGTGCTTCACGGAGGTCCACATGCTGTCTCTTTGTCAAACTTTTCAAAGGCATTGGCATTTCTCTCGTCACTTGGATACAGCCTGCTGATAGTAAATTATAGGTATGCAAACTTCTCCAGTTTCTTGTTTAATGTTGGCTGCATAAAGCGTAGAAGCTTAGAAACCAAGCTTCCTCTTAAAACTATTCAAACTGTCAAGGTGTTTTTCTTTTCCTTGATGATAGATTAAAGTTTTAATGATGTGGGAGGAGTAAAATCCCGTTCTCAACCTATGACCAATATGAGCTCGAAGATATATCAAATTAGTTGCTAGAACCCACAAAATTTATAAAATCTGACTGCTAGAGTTTGAGTTTTAGGTTTGGAATTTCAGCTCAGGTTGTTGGAATTTCAAGTTGGGTATAGCTGGAAATTAAAGCTCGTGGATGAGTGATTTGCCCTCTTTTATTTCTTTTATAAACTCTAAGCTCTTTTGCATCATTTAGTTTAATTCTTGATGAGACAAAATGGTGCACTGAAGTTCCTAATCAAGGATGGGTACCGGACTATTAGTCAACTACCTAGTAGAGTACTTGAATTGCTATCTAAATCTCATAAGTAGACAGCTTTCTGGCCCAGCAGTTCATGATACATATCATGTTAAAGAGGGATTTTACTGAGCATGCATCTGGTCTTGATGACTTTTCTTATTTGAAAGGTTTGAGTTCCAGAATGAATAGATAGTACAGGAAATAAAAAGTTCCTTTTCTGTTGATGATTTATAGTAGTGATGTTCTGGAAGTTGGTTAAAGTTCACAAATGTTTGTGGTAGACTAGAATTTTTTTTTTGGGCTCTACTTCACTATAACCTTATATATATCTGGAATTATTTTACACAACCTTTTACTTTTCAAAATGCAACTGATCTGCTGATTGATTTTACCACTTTTGTATGCTGTGATATCATTGGCATCAGATTTTGTTGTGTTGCCCACCTTTTCTTTCCTGCACATGCTTTAAGTAAATCTCTTTTAGAATGGCTTGTATAGTCTGCTCATGGCTGGAACCTGTTTTCGTCCTAACCCTCTCTTTTGGGCAACTAATGCCAGAGGTTCATTAGGATTTGGGGAGGAAGCATTACAGTCTCTTCCAGGGAAAGTTGGTTCACAGGTACTTATCCTTGATCTAGGTTCATTACAAATATTTACATGGATGATTTGTTCTTACTAAATGAATAAATTTCACTTGTTTAGTTTCTCAAATAGTTGGATGTTGCATACAACTTATAATCATTTGATCACTTGCAAACTCGCCCAGGATGTTAATGATGTACTCACAGCTATTGATCATGTCATTGACATGGGACTGGCTAGCCCCTCAAAAATTGCTGTCCTTGGTGGTTCACATGGTGGATTTCTCACTACTCATTTAATTGGCCAGGTTTTCTTCTCTGTTTAATCTAGTTTTAGTGCTTATATTTTCTAATGACAGTCAATTTTAAGCGGACTCGGGTTATGCTGTGTTATATTTAGAAGGATCTCCTTTGTATAAAACATTTCTTTTACAAAATTTTCAGGCCCCAGATAGATTTCTGGCAGCAGCTGCAAGAAATCCTGTCTGCAGCCTTGCATCGATGGTTGGTACAACAGATATTCCTGATTGGTGCTATGTGGAAACCTATGGAGCGGTTGGGAAAAATAAGTATACAGAAGCACCTTCAGCTGAGGATTTGAAATTTTTTTACAGCAAGTCTCCTATTTCTCACATCTCAAAGGTACAATGTCGAAAATCAGTTTCTTTAATGTGAAAGATATGTGAGCTGTACTGAAAGCCTTATGAAGTTGTAAAGTTATTCTACCTTTTAATTTCAATTAAAACTCAATGGAAAGAAACAACAAAAAGAATAGAAATGTCTTTGGTATTGGAAAAGATTAAATCTTTTTTATCAAACTAATGTGGTATGCTCCATGTTAAAATGAATCCTGCTAGCAAAGTTCACAGGTTGGTGAACCTGTGCTTTTGGTTTAAGCAACATAAAGAAGCTGTCACTGCATAAGAAATATGCATGTTTGATCTTCCTATGAAGTTTATGATAGAGGATTGGCAATAATTCTAATGCATGAATACCAAGGGCATATTAGAACCATGTGGGATGCTTTATGATATGGCAGGCTGTAGCATAATTTAATAGTATGGAGAGGAGAGACAAAATCTTGAGCGGAAGTTCATGGAGTTTTTTGATGTGTAAAAGACAACTCCCTACCTTTTTGTCATTGAGTTTTAAAGTTAGAAAGATACATCTGCTGTTATACTTGATTGGCCTTTTTTGTTTTTTAATTCCAAAATTTGTTAACATTAGGTTAAATTATGATATCTATCTAGCTATCTATATTTTGTTTATATACATGTAAAACAAGTGAGAGATTGTCCCAGCTGGTCTCACATATGATTAATATAAAGCATACATTTAGAGGAGCCATATTCTTCTCATCGCCTGCATCACATTTTTATTGATGACTTGTTTTAGTTGCAATGAATTACGTGGGCCATATGCTATTCTCATTTTAAGTGGATCATTTTAATTGGGGGAGCTATTAAAGAAAGGTGTTTAACATGCTAAAAGAAGTTGAATAGATTGTTAATTTTCAAATTTTAAAAAGTTTAGTTTTGGTTAGTTAAATATTTTGGATAATGATAAATTGTGAATAATAAGTGATATTTCCCCATATATTGGATGGTAAGATTTAACAAATTGTATAATTCTTGAGAGATTGTCTTATTTAAATATAGTGAAATACATATTGATAGTAAGTACGGGCAACTAGTAGTTATTATCTTTACTTATCTATTTCCTTAGAGAAAGCGGCTGAATTTGTCAGTTGATCTTTGCAGGTCAAAACGCCAACCATCTTTCTCATTGGTGCTAAAGACCTACGTGTTCCGCCCTCTAATGGCTTGCAAGTAAGAAAAAAACTTGATGATTAGTGTCTTGTGTTAGAAAGTAACATTTGACACCATATAGACTGAGAAATAAATAACTGATGGTAGATGCTCAGAGAGTGTTTTTTTTTTAACAAAAATAATTAGCTTCTTAGTTGAATGATTAACTAAGAAGCTTAATGATTGACATATACAGTATGCACGGGCATTGAAGGAGAAAGGCGTTGACGTCAAAATATTGACATTTCCCAATGATGTTCATGGAATTGAGAGGTAAAGTGAATCTTAACTGCAGCTTTGCATTTTTGGTTGCAATCATACTTACATAGCAGTTGGCCTAATAATTTCCCTTTTCTTTCTTTCATATATGCAGACCACAATCTGCCTTCGAAAGCTGGCTAAATATTGGACTGTGGTTTAAGAAGTACTGTAAATGAAAAAGGAAAAGAAAAAGAAAAAGAAAAAGAAAAAAAGAAACATTCTGCAAAGTGCTCAATCCGCTGGGAGCGTTTGTAAGACTTGACTTCTACATGTATGAATTAACATTGAATTGAGGATGCCAAGATTGATGTGTTAGTATTGCAATGCAACTCTTTTCAAAATAATGATGGCTGATTTTCGATGTCCACATTGGTCCTCAAGCATGTTGATGACATGAAATGAATGATAGACTACGACTCATTTTTACCTGTTTGTTCTATGTATGCCACGTCAATTAATTTATGGGAATATTGTTGAAATTTTACAGGGTATCATTAAAAGAACTTCCTTAGTTATGTTGATGGAAAGGAAAAGGTAGTTTGCCTGAATAAATAATTTGGACATCATCAAAGCTGATACCAAAGTTTGTTGCGCAGATTGTTGAAGATGGAAGATGAGCAAAAAAAAAACGCAGAAGGTCTAGAATAGTAGTTAAGATTATACGTAGTGTTTAAAACAAGCTCAGAGAAGATCGTATGTACTCGAGTGTAGGCGATGACTCGCGAATTGTATTAAAGCGTATCTCCAACACAGTGTACGATATGTTTGTTATGAACGAATGATGTCTTTTTTCTCTCTCTACGTATCTTTCTTTGTGACTCTCCCTCTCTGTTTGTTTTCTATAACTAATTTATATTATTCGGAGATTTTGTGTGAGCGGTGCTTGAGTGACGAATTAATTCTATCAATAATTTGGTATTAGAGCAGACGATTTGGGACAGACAATGGTAGAAGGGACTAGAGGAGTGAAGTACTGAAGGTTAGAAGATACCCTAAAATGACTCATAGAAGTACAAGGTCAGAGTGAGAAAATGTTCGTAGAAGCACAGAGTCGACATGAACGGCTGCTTCTGGAAATGCAAAATAGAAGTGCGAGGTTACTAGTGGAGGTGCAAAATAGAACAGAGAAATTGGAGAAAGAAATGTTGGAGTTACAAACGACGCTCTCACCAGAACTATCGAAACAGGGGGGAGGAAGCAATATAACTGATCATACACAGCACGATAAGGAAGGGCACATTACGTCAACGAGGATGAGTAGAATTGAGTTTCCTTCGTTTGATGAACGTGCATAAGAATGATATTGTAACATTTTGACCAGTTCTTTCAGTTAGATCATACTTCGAAGCAAATCAAGGTAAATGTAGTCATTTTGTGCATGGATGAACGTGCATAAGAATGATATTGTTTGTTCATCAGAAATCATAATAAAACAAAGGTGGTGGAGTAGATAGAATTCACGATGGCTCTTAAAAAGAGGTTTGATGCAGAAATTTTTGATGATCTTGTGAGGGATTTTAAGGAGTTGAAACAAAACGAGATAGTACTAGAATATTGTGCGCAGTTTGATCATCACTCTAATAGGCTTTCTCTGTTAGAGGAATACCTCATTGGTTTCTTTGATAAGGGCCTTAAGCTAGAGATTGGTGTCGCGGTGAAGTTACACGAACCTCTGTTCCTACATCAAGCCTATATGTTAACTCGGAAACAGGAAGTAATATTGATGTCAATAGGAAACTCTACGGTGAACAGAACCCAGTCCGTAAGGAATGCGATTAATGGAAACAATTTCAGTTCAACCTTAAAAGCACCCCACTCAACAACATTTAATCGCAGTCCGAGCACAGAAAGTATATTACCCACACCACCTTCAACACTATGATCACCATTGGTGTGATCTTACAAATCTTCAAAGCCCATCAGCAGTAGACACTTTGACGAAAAAAGGGAGAAGGGGCTCTGTTTTTGGTGCGACGAGAAATATACATTCAGCCACAATTGTAAGAAGAGACAGCTAATGACAATGGGAAGGTGTCAACCGACTAAGGGGAGGAGGATCTGGAGGAAGGCTGTGTAGACGAAAATTGTCCCATAGTCTCTATGCAGGCGATGCTAGGGTTCTCCAACAAGACATAATTTAAACAAATGCGATTAGTGGGAATGCGTCAACGGCGGCAAATTCACATACTCATTGATAATGTCAGTACACACAATTTTGTGGATATTGCGGTGGCGAGGAAATGGAAATGTGACCTCAGAGAAATTGATCATGTTTCAATTACGGTGGGCGGAGGTTTACAACTGTAATGTCGGCAGTGTTGCAGAAACTTTGCATAGTTGGTGCAAGGCGTGCAATTTAGTATGATGCTCTTGTCCCAAAAGGTGGAATCAGCCACCCCAGCTGCCACCACATCTAGGCCCGACCAGGTCGTGAGGGGGGTAAATAACGGTTTATCTCGGTCGACCGCCTAGCAGAGTGGCCCTTTTACTCCCTTTGCCGGGAATCGAACCCAGGTCCTTGTCCCAATTTCCTCTACTAGATTGCCAACCAAGCTACCCGTGCGGGCTTTAGTATGGTGCTCTAATATTATCATTAGGAGGCTGTGACATTGTTTTGGGCGTTCAATGGTTAGTGGGATTAAATAATGTCTTATGCAACTTTAGGACTTAGACAATGACGTTTAGGTGGAAGGGGAAGGTGGTGATCTTGCGTGGAGATCCGGAGGGCAAATCAAGGATTGTTTCAAGTAAAGGGCTCCAGAAGACTCTATAGTGTTCATCTAGTGGATGGTTGCTTATGATACAACTTTCCATTATAATCGAATATCAACTTCAGTAGATGTGAATGACGGAAGAATAAGGAAGTGTGTTTGATGAGATTAATGTAGTATTGTCCAATTATTCAGAGGTGTTATAGGAACCATCTCATCTCCCTATGAATCGCAAGTACAACCACTAGATTGTGATGATGGATAGAGTTGATACAATCAACATGAGGTCATACTGTTATTTAGGAACCCAGAAGGATATAATAGAACAAGAGGTCAAACAACTTATAAAGTAGGGGTTCATCCGCCACTGCTACGATCCATATGCATCGTTAGTAGTCTTGTCAAGAAGAAGGACAACTGGTGAAGGATGTGCATGGATTATCAGGAGCTAAATAGATATACGATGAAATACAAATTTCCAATACCCCTCATTGAAGAATTGTTGGATGAACTGCATGGAGCCAGCTGATGTTCCAAGTTGGATCTGCACTCGGATTACCACCAAATCCAAATGCAACCTTAAGATATCCCAAAGACGGCCTTCAAAACACATAAGGGACATTACGAGTTCTTGGTGATGCCCTTCGGGCTGACGAATGCACCCTCTATGTTTCAACGATTAATGAAGAAAATGTTTAAATCATTTTTGCATCGTTTCATCCTGTTTTTTAATAATATACTGATATACAGTTCAACATTACATGTAGAACATATTTTTGTAGCCCTTCAGACATTACTGGATAATCAATTATTTTTGCGAGGAAGCAAATGTGTTTTCGAAGCTCGAAAAATGGATTACTTGGGTTACCATCTCTGAAGAAGGTGTGGCAATGAATTTATGGAAGGTTAAAACAATTAAAGAATGGCCTGTACCGAAGTGTATTAAGGAGTTGCGGGGATTTCTGGGAATTACGGGTATTATAGGAGGTTCATTAAAGGATATGGGGTAACGGAAAAACCACTAATAGAACTGCTTACAAAGGAAAAAGTATCTAATTGGAGCTGGCAACAGAAGGAACAGATGGCTTTTGAGAGCTTGAAGAAGCCAATTATGTCTACTCTGGTATTGGCATTATCGGATTTCTCCAAATCATTTTTAATCGAAGCTGATGCATATGGCCAAGGAATCGGTGCGGTACTGCAACAGGAAGCCCATCCCATTGCCTTTTTAAGTAAGTCATTGGCAAGGAGGCATTATGAGTTATCCACATATGAGGAGTTTTTGACGATAATTAAGGCTATCAAACAGTGGCATCACTACCTGACTCCCAGACCTTTTATCGTCAGAACCGATCATCGAAGTTTAAAATACTTGTTGGAAACTCCGTTTCAACAGTCGTGGCTACCAAAGCTTTTGGGATATAATTTTGAAGTGCAATACCGAAGTGGTAAAGAGAATGCTACAACAAACTCCCTCTCAAGAATCACGAGTGCATAAAAGTTAATGATATCATTAACATATATGCAGGGTGAACTATTAGAAGAAATAAAAAAGAGTTGGCAAGAAGATGGAGTAATTCTGAATTTAATCAAGACATTGAAATCTGGTAATGCTAAAGCCTGTGCATACTAATGGAAGGAAGGGTTATTAAGATGGAAGAGACGTTTAGTTGTGGGGATCAACTCGAGACTTCGTTAATAGATCACAAGCATTAGTCATGACGATGCCATGGGAGGTTATGCTGGTGCAGTTGCCACTATGAAGAAGCTACATGAAATGTTCTTCTGGAAGGGCATGGCTCATGACGTGAGGGTTTAGGTTTATAACTGTATGAGTTGTCAGAGAAATAAATACGATAACTCTGCTTATCCCGGTTTATTGCACCCTCTCAGGATACCAGATGGAAGCTGGAAGAAGGTGAGCATTGAATTTACGGAGGGTTTACCTGTTTCGAAAGGGAAGCCTGTTATATTGGTGGTGGTAGATAGGTTCATAAAATACTCTCACTTCATTCCCATCAAGCACCCTTATTCCACTTGTGATATAGCCGAATTATTCCTTAATAACGTGTTTAAGTTATATAGAATGCCAAAGTCCATAATTAGTGATAGAGATATGGTTTTCTTGAGCAAATTTTGGTAGGAGCTTCTTCGGCTGCAAGGGTTAAGCTGAAATATTCGACTGCATACCATCCATAAACGGATGGACAGACGGAGGCAGTAAACAAGATTCTCGAGACATATTTGTGTTGTATCTATAGAGAAACACCTCAGAAATGGGGAGAATGGTTGGCGTTGGTGGAATGGTGGTACAATACCATTTATCGAGTTGCCATTAATACCACTCCGTTTGAAGTTTTGTATGGTTATCTGCCACCAGTGTATACTCGTTATATTGCAGGAGATTCAAAGGTTTTAGAAGTTGATAGAGTTTTACAAAACAAGGAGGCTATGCTTAATGTTACAAGATTTCATTTACAAACGACCCAAAACCACATGAAGCAGTAGGCAGATTCTAAATGTTCGGAGAGATAATTCAAGGTTGGAGATTTGGTGTTCTTAAAACTACAACTGTACAAGCAATTTTCTTTACAAAAGAGGAGCAATCAGAAGCTATCCCCACTGTACTACGGGTCATACAGGGTGATTCAACGTATTAGAGAGGTGGCTTATAAGTTAGAACTTCCAACCAATACAACAGTACATCCAGTGTTTCATGTATCGCAGCTTAAAAAGATGCATGAAGGCTAAGATCATACTTCTTCATCGCTACCAGAATTCTTTACACCTGCAGAATGAGTTCCAGTAGCAATATTAGACAGAAAGATTACCAAAAGAAACAATCAAGGAGTCACACAATGGTTAATTTAATGGTAAGAGAGGGAAAACACTAGTGCTACATGGGAGTATGTCTTCGACCTCTAGAATCGATTTCCTGAAATCAATATGATAGACAAAGACATTAAAGGGAAGAGGATTGTTGCGGAGATTGTCGAAGATGAAGGAGCATAAGCAAAAAAAGCTCAGAAGGTATGGAATAGTAGTTAGATTATATATAGCATTTAGAATAAGACCAGAGAACATCATATGTACTCGAGTGTAGGGGATGACTCACGAATTGTATTAAAGCGTGTCTCCAACATAGTGTACGACATGTTTATTATGAACGAATGATGTCTTTTTCTCTCTCTACGTATCTTTCTCTGTAACTCTCCCTCTCTCTCTTTTCTATAACTAATTTATGTTATTTGAAGACTTCATGTGAGCTGCAGTTGAGTGACGAATTAATTCTATCAATAGTTATGTTGATGAAAAGGAAAAGGTAGGTTTGCCTGAGTAAAGTAATTTAGATATCCTTGATCAAAGCTATATACCAAAGTTTGCTACTTGAAAACATATGAACTACTACAATCGTTGGAGCACTTTAGGTTGAAAAAGTTGAAGAGAAGAGGGCAAGGGGATGAGTCCGCTTTTGCCATATGTTTTATTCAAATAACCAGGTCTATGCAGATGACATGATAGAACTAGGAACCTTGCCTGATTTATTGAGTTATAATATTCATTGGATTGTGAATTAAGAATAAGGTCCATTATTAGAGCTAGTGATAAATTTAATAATATTTGAATCATTGCTTAAGATCGGTTTGAATGGAGCAAATATGAGGCAATTATTGGTTTCCATTGCAAACTTATTGCAATTAGGTTTGTTTGATTTTATTTCTGTTTATTGTTTATTGTTTATTATTTTAATTTTTGTTTTTAAATAAAAACAAAAAATTATCTAGTTGCTAACAGTAATATAGTTATCTTCTT
>JANKYF010000007.1:47921179-47942181 GCA_029829435.1 Erythroxylum hondense | reverse complement strand
TAAAAGATAAACTTGAAAGAGATTACAATAGTCTTCCAGTGGGGAAAAATGGACGAGATGATGAAGATATGATCCTCATTCCCAGTGCAAAACTAGAAAACAAAACCAAAGACAGCATCATGATTGCTTTTTTCTCTTTGCCATGATTGCTGCAAATGTCCTCTCAAAACATTTTGGGTTGACTTAATACTTGAATTGCTAGCAATTTGATGTATTTTACTACTACTATCCAAAGCGTCTAGACCAAGTCCTCTTTATGGATGCACCTTTCATATTTTAGCCAATTTGGCAGTTGGCCAAGCTCTTGTTAAAGTCATATGCTTCCATGGTATGGTACTGCTGCCTTTATATTTCATTGCTTGTGTCAAGTTGCATATACAGCTAGTTGAAGAGATGTATCTTTTTATACAGTACTGTCGACTGCTACAACAACTTTGGGCTCAATTTATTTTCACAATTCATTGATGATACAAGTCCATTTCTTGATATAAATGCAAGTAGATTAGCTTAAGTCAATACTTGTTAGAGTAGGATAGCTAATTTTACTCGTTCTTGAGCTTCAAGAGCTAAATCTCAATACAATTCAAGAGAGGTTCTGTTTGCTTGAAGAATGTCGAATGGTTTTTGATTCAGTATATCCATTGAGAGAGAGTAATTTTGGCAACATTTGCTCAACCTCTTACATTTGCCTTTTGAGATTATTATGACAAGTAAAACACTTTAGATTAATCATTCATTTAAAACATACCTGGAATGAATCACTATGTAGTTGTTATCCTGTTTCCTTGAATGTGTAGTCACTGATTACTATTATTCATTGCTTTCAAAGGTGAGATTTTGCTCAGTGAAAACCATCATAACTGAATACTTTACAGAACAGACTCTATCAGCAAATTTTAGAGATTGAGATCATGTTTGGTTTCCATCACCATGTGGATTTTGGTCCTGAAATTTATCCAAGTTATATCCATCAAAGGTACACATCGAAACAATGTTATACTTACGCTTGGCTCTCAGTTTGTTTGTTTTTTTTCCCTCTCATACAGGGATACATTCATATGGTTTTCTTCAAGCTTAACATCAAGGTTCATGTGTAGGAATTAAGGAAACAAAGTGGATCATTCTCAGGAGGCAGTTCATATGGAGCAGGTTTTACTGGAGATTGAGTTTACGAACTCTTTTCCTCTTTGAAGACCAAGGCAAAGAGTTTTTATCATTTGTAACTGAAGCAGATTTTAGAAGACAGTTCCTTTTGTACCTGAAAGCCATCTGATTAGATGATAATAAATTACTACCCACTTACTGAAACTAAAATGGAACCAATAATGGCAATGGCAAAGAGTCATCGTGCTTTTAACCAGAAAAAGATACTCCTTAAGAAATTGAGAATCCTGTAATCATCTTTGCATTTCTTTGACAATACAAAGCAAGATAATAATAAATACTGTGGATTCCAATGCCAACATGTTCCAAGAACAAAACAGGGGACAAGCATTGTAGTGCATGCGTGTTTCTCATGAGGAATAAATAATTAATATTCGGTTCTTGTCCAAGCGGTACAGGACGGAGGCTTCAAGTCCTTTTTTATTTTTAGAACAGGTCTGAACCAAATGGCAATAATTCGAATCACTTTTCGTTCCTTGGAGAGACACGCCGAAGCATGGAGAAGACGAGTTGGTGCATAGGAGCAGTGTTGGGTTTGTTGTGCTTATGGATACCGTGCAACGCCGTTGAGTCGCCCCAGTACGCGGTGGTGCATACGGAGTCGGATTTCGTGATCAGGCTCTACACAGAGTCCACCTGGATCTCCGCACAATCTAATGATGTTTCTTTCGAGAAGGCCACTTTGTTTGGCTTCCACAGGTAAACCTTTGACGTTGTCTGCACTTCTGGTTCTGTCTTACACGATTGGGTTTTGATAACCCAATTTTTTTGGATGCTTGTCTTTGAACTATTCACTTGTTTTCGCGATCATTAATGATTGGAAACTACGTTTGGCTGCTCAGTAAGTGTAGGAAAAGAAGGTCAAGTCGGGATTTTTGGGTTCAAGTTCTTTGCTTTTCGTTAAACAGAACAAATTGTCATGATAATTCCTTTGTTGTTCATATCTTGAAGGCCTTATATGGTGTTTCTAGGATTTAACTTCTTAGTACCAAAGTTCTTGTGCTTGGGATACAATTGTTTCCTGGTTTGAGTAATTTTTCTGAGTTTTGATTGATAAATTGTCACGCTTCTGTAGAGGAATCTACAATCTTATTGATTGTTCTGTTCGAAGATAAACCGTTTGACATGATTCTAGCTTTCCACAATAAGAATTACTTTCTTCATGTGGATTTGTATGAATAGAACACTCAGAAAGAAGTATACAGCATCTGGTCTTGTGGTTTTTCTGTTTATACACATGGTGTGTACTTCATCCAATTCATCTTTGTTACTGTATCCTGTGATTCCCTTCTCAGGTTGTACCAGTATATTCAAGGTGCCAACGTTAACCGTTCTAGGATTCCAATGACAGCTCCTGTTGTGACAAGCATAGTCCCAGGAGCTGGCCCCTTTTCTTCATCATCCTATTTTGTTAGGCTCTACTTGCCTACAAAGTTCCAAGCCCACCCACCTGTTCCACTCTCTGGACTGCATCTCAAACCTTATATATGGCAGAGTCGCTGTGTTGCAGTGAGAAAGTTCTCAGGATTTGCCACTGATGACAACATAGCAAACGAAGCCAAAGAGCTTGCTCGCAGCTTGAGTAGGTCACCACGGGCCAACACAACATTTCTAGATAGCAACAATGCCTACTCTGTTGCTCAGTATGATTCCCCCTTCCAATTCATCGGTCGTCTCAATGAAGTGTGGGCAGAAGTTAAAGCCTCTGGACTAGAAGGTTGTGAGGACAGTAAAATAGCTACCTACTGAAGTAAATGCAGTGTGAGTGGAAGAACAGTTGACTTGTAATTTATGTGTGTACTGAAGAATAAAGCATCGAAGAATCTTGTGTATGCTACGAACTCTTTATCAGTATGTACTAAGTATAGTCTTGTCCATAATGTTTACTATTGCCTGCTGCACTTATCATTATTGAGATTAGACTGCTACGATTTTCTGCCAATTTACTACATATGGAGGGAAACAGCTATTTCACACAATTGCTCAAACTGTCGACAATCTGATAAAGATTAAAGAATGTGCTTTTGGGTCAAAACAGAAAACTGTTTAAGCTTTTCAAAGTTGATTCATTCTTCTCATTGTTCAGAGTTCACATGTCACAATGCTTTTACTTAAAAGCCCGTTCGCAGCACGAGGAGAGATCACAAGAATTTTTACCTCCTCAGATCACATCCCAGCAGTTTCTTTCCTTGATCTTGGAAGAATCCTTAGCTGCTGAGGTTTAGTTTCGGTCTTTGCAGTAATCTCAACAAGGACACTCTGCAAAGGACAGGCACATTGTTCGTTTCTTATCCAGTCTCAAGAGTTTTATTTGACAATTGGGTTCCAAAAACACAGTAATCTGAAAAGAGGTCAGTGGCTCGTGGTGTCTAGTCGTTGGCTTCGTACATAAGGCTTCCCTCTTAGCTTTACATGTGCTCACAAAGTCATGATGCGTTGCATCTTCTTCATTGCATTCGTAAGCAGAGGACTCGCAGGCATTTTCATTCGGATCTGTCCTCCGCAACATTTTGCTTGGAAGCTAAAACTTCAGAATGCCCATGCCCCTGCCCCACATGTTTTTAACGCTATAAGGCATCTTTATTTGAAGCAAGAGTCTGACGGTTCCCACCGAGCACTGCTTGTGCACACTGAAAAATGAAGCTTTTCCTTTTTTCAAGCAGCATATGAACACTGAAAAATGCATATGCTGCTTGTGTCAGAGGAGCAGCATATGCATGAAAACCAAGGAGATAAAGATAAAGATATATACAAGAGTTTATGTGATAGTCCTGAAGCACAAACATCCAAAATGGGGCAAACAAATCTTATCAAACATGCACTCAGCATTTCCATTCCATTTTTCTAACACAAAAGAATAAATGAATCTTAATTTGGCCGATGTTCTGGGTGAATATAAGATGGCAAAGATCGTCCCATAGAAGTAGCCTTCTTGTTAGGCATAGGCAGCTTGACTTTAAGCATAGTAAGCAACGAGTGACAGACATAAAAGGAATATGAAAACAAAAATGAGAGAAAAATTGGCCTCCATACTTTTCAGGGACGATATATTAGCATCACTATAGCTTAGCCATAAATGTTGCCCTTCAACCAGTGAAGCTCCTGATGTCCATGAAAGATCCCCAGGACCAAATAATATCTCTTTGTTGCCAAGACAGAGGCATCCTCAATGAGTGAGGTCATATAAGGCACCCGAAAGCAGTATTGACCAACATAATTCTGATTACTGGTTAAGCTGGTATCCTCAATCCATGATTTCAAACAAAATTGCTTTCCATTCTCCCATATCTTGGTCAAATTAGCTCTTGCATCCAGATTTAACATGCTATTAACAGTGAAAAATCCAGATAAAGGCATGAAAGTTACCAGTCAGATGGGCAGCATCTCTCAAGTTAAGAACATTACTGGCTGCAAAGCATAGACAAAATGAATCCATTAAAAATAAACCATGAAACATGAAGTGATTTAGGTTAAACAAAATGCTTCACACATTGAATCTACAAATACTGAAAAGGTCAAGTATAAACAGTAGGTGCAAATATCAATTAGCATTCTCAAATACCGAAAGCACAACTAAAGAATTACGAGGGGATTTCATGTCACTAACAATTTTAACTTACCACTTAAAGGGTACAAGTTTGTTTGGAAATCAGTTCTAACCGAAAGCTGTGTTGAGTCCAAATGGCTTAAGTTGATAGCAGTAGCTCTTACAATTTCTTTGCCCCGCTCCCAATCTGGTTCTCCAACCAGAAAAGTATATTCATCTTCCTCTCTAATGTTTGTTTGATTAGTTCTATCTAGCTGTTGACAGATATACAAGTATAATTTTGCACAACATTAGAGCCAAAATGTAGTATAAACCAGTAAACGCAGTCGTGAGCAACACAGAATATGAGGTAAGGGATGATTGTATTAATTCTCTGAGTACAACTTTTTTGGAAAATTTAATGAAACAGCGAATGAAGGAAATGTGATGAGAGAAGAAAGAGAATTCAGGTGTGGAGAAGGAATACAATATTCATGAGTAAATGCATAACTAATTTGTTAAAGAGAATCTCCCTTTTATGCCAAGTGATCACCGCCTGGAGAACAGATCTTCTGTGCACAACCGTTTCTTCGGTCTGCTGACTAGGACTAGAGAACAAAGCCATCCAATTTCTTTGACATCATCCTGGGCCTGTTGCCTCTTCTCAGCATTGGTTGCTTGGCCTGGACTTGCTCGTTGGGCTTGCACACAACAATACCCTCCCCATCAACAGGCACCTTGCCCGCAAGGTCTAAATTCGGAAAAGAGCTCATCACAGTCGAACGATCTTCCCGACTTGGACAAACCTTCCCACTGTACAAGCCATTGCTCAACTGGGGCATTGGCACGTTGGATCAGACGAGTGGCCAATATAGCAGAGGGCTGAAGCAATAGGGAGGAACTAGAATCAACCAAGTTAAGTGGGGTTACTTGTTGGTCCGGCTTCCCAACACATTTCTTTAACAGCGAAACATGGAAGACAGGGTGCAGCCCGGCTGAATCTGGTAGTTTGAGTTTGTAAGCGACTTCCCCGACTCGTGCGAGAATCTGATAGGGGCCAAAAAACCTCCTACCCAGTTTGTGATGCCTCTGTAGCCGAACCGTATTCTGTCTAAATGGTTGTAGCCTGATGTAGACCCAATCCCCAACCTCAAACACTACCTCACGGCGACTCTGATAACCAAAAGTCTTCATACGAGTCTGTGCTCGACTAAGGTTGTGCTTGAGCAGACTAAGAATCTTGTCTCGCTCCAAGAGTTGAGCTTCAACTAGAGAGTTTCCAGTCCAACTTCTAACATACCTCGGAATAGTTGGAGGTGGGCGGCCATAAAGGACTTCAAATGGTGTCATTCGTACCGATGTTTGGAAGGCGGTGTTGTACCAAAACTCGACCCAAGGCAACGTGTGCATCCAGTTGGCAGGATTATCCGATACATAACATCTCAAGTACATTTCCAAACACTTGTTAAGTGCTTCGGTTTGCCCATCGGATTGCGGATGATAGGCCGTGCTCATGCACAAGGTAGTACCCTGCAAACGGTGTATCTCCTTCCAAAAGTCACTCAAAAATCGAGGGTCTCGATCTGAAACAATCTCAGAGGGAATTCCATGTAGCCGAATGACCTCTTGCACGAAGACTGCAGCCACAGAGATGCTTGAAAAATTAGAGGGAAGTCCCATGAAATGCCCATATTTTGACAACCGGTCCACAACCACTAAGATCACGGATTTGCCTTTAGACAGAGGCAAGCCAGTTATAAAGTCCATGGATATAGCTTCGAATACCATGCTAGGAATGGGAAGGGGCTGCAAGAGGCCACCGGGGCGAAGGGAAGCAGATTTCATTTGTTGACAAACTTGACATTCACTAACAAAACGCTTCACGTCTTTCCGCATCGAACGCCAATAAAAGTTAGCAAACAAACGGTGAAGAGTCCGTGTAAGACCAGCGTGTCCCCCCAACGGTGAGACATGAAATTCAGTCAAAAGTTGAGTACATAACGAAGAGTCGGCTGGAACAACCAACCTATTACGGTGTAGCAGCAGCCCATCTTTGAACACAAACCCCGGTAAACTGCTGGGATCAGCACGTAATCGCTGCTGCAGGTCTAAGAGCTCAGGAACAGAAGTATTAGCTTGACAAAGCTCTTCAATTAAAGCAAATTCAGGCCGCGAAATGGCGAACAACTGCGATTCAGGAACCCTGGAAAGTGCGTCTGCGGCGATGTTATGTTTGCCCTGCCGATAAACTATCTCAAACTCATAGCCGATGAGCTTACCCAGCCATTTCTGTTGGTCGGGTGTCTGAATAACCTGATCTGTCAGATTGCACAAGGGCTGCTGATCCGTGACGATGGTAAACTTCCGACCCAATAGATACTGTCTCCACTTGGAAACAGCCTGCGTAATCGCGAACATTTCACGCTGGTATGTAGATGCTTGCCGCATCCGTGCACTCAACTGCTGGCTAAAGAAGGCTATCGGATGACCCTTCTGAGACAAGACCGCACCAATCCCTGATCCCGAAGCATCTGTCTCAAGGGTGAATGGCTCAGCAAAATTCGGCAACTCTAAAACAGGGGAGTCGCTCAACAGATTTTTTAGCTTCTCAAAAGCTGCAGTAGAACACTCAGTCCAACAGAAGTTATCCTTCCTCAAAAGGTCAGTTAACGGACCTGCAACTGTGGCGAAGTGACGTATAAATCGCCGGTAGTACCCCGCTAAGCCCAAGAAACCGCGGACCTCCTTAACCGACTTAGGCACAGGCCAATTGCGTATCGCCAAGATTTTGTCAGGATCCACCTGAACGCCTTGCCCTGAAACGATATGCCCCAGATATGCAACAGTAGTTTGGCTGAAAGTACACTTAGAACGCTTGGCAACCAAGTTATTGTCACGCAACAGGGTTAGTACCACACGGAGGTGATCTAGATGAGCATGGAAAGAAGGGCTATAAACCAGAATGTCGTCAAAAAAAACCAACACAAACCGTCGGAGCACGGGCCTGAACACGTCGTTCATGAGACGTTGGAAAGTAGAGGGCGAATTTGTGAGCCCGAAGGGCATAACCAAGAATTCGTAGTGGCCGTCGTGGGTTCGGAATGCAGTTTTGCCCTCGTCCCCTACCTGAATTCTCACTTGGTGGAAGCCCGCAAGTAAGTCGAGTTTCGAGAAATATGTGGCCCCATGTAACTCATCGAATAACTCATCGATGGTCGGAATCGGAAATCGATCACGAATGGTAACCGCATTCAACGTGCGGTAGTCAACACAAAACCTCCAAGTACCATCTTTCTTCCGGACCAGAAGCACCGGGGATGAGAACGGACTTGTGCTAGGCCGAATTATCCCTTCCCGAAGCATATCCGACACTAAGCGCTCCATTTCTTGCTTCTGAAAATGTGGGTAACGATACAGCTTAACATTCACCGGCCCACAATTAGGGAGAAGGTGGATGGCATGATCACAAGGGCGGGCTGGTGGTAACCCGTGGGGCTTCGAGAACACATCCGAGAACTCCTCAAGCAAGGAATTAATCAAAGAGCAGGGCGCAGCCGTGGGCAACTGACCATCTGACTCGACTTCCAAGCGAAATAATACGTCAATGGCAGCTGTCTGATGTAACCTCCGTAAGCCATTAAACTGGACTGGTTGCGCAGACGGTGACGAGGCAGCTGTCCAACGAACCCGAGTGCCTGAAAAATTAAATTCAAAAATCGATGAAGCATAATCCATAATCACGGGTCCTAACGTCGCGAGCCAAGCGACGCCCAGAACCATGTCCCAACCTTGCAATGGAAGCACAAAGAAATCTGCCCGAATTTCATGTCCCTGAATGGCCAGCGGCAGTTGCTTAACGACCCCATCACAAATCAACCGATCGCTGTTACCCACCAATACGGAAAAGCGAGCCGTTGTCTCGACGTCCAGACCCAGAAATTTGGCGATACGTGTTTGAACGAAGTTGTGGGTACTGCCCCCATCCAACAACACTTGCACTCCGTTGCCCTTAACTGTGCCACAGAATCGGAGTGTGGAAACGGAGCACCCACCGGCAAGAGCATTATAAGAAATGGCTGATTGTTCGAGCAATACATCAGAGGCAAGCAGACCGTCCAGTGGCTGCAAAATTGGTGGGAGCGGGTCGGGTGTGTCAGGTGTGTCGGGTAGGTCGGGTTCCTCGTCCAGAAGGAGGAGATGGGGTTTAGCCTTACACTTATGATCCCAGGTATATTTTTCGTCGCAATGAAAACAGAGACCTTTAGCACGGCGTTGGGCTATTTCGGCAGGGGACAGGCGACGGAACGGCAGTTTGTTGCCGTTGGGAAGGGTGGCGGTGGCGGAGGTGTTCGGCGAGGGAGTGATGGCTGGGTAGGTGGGAATTTTCGGGTTTGGAAGGAGGGGCTTGGAATTGCCCAGAGTGGGCCGTCCGAAACCTTTCTCCAAGGCTATTCTATTCTCATGTAATTGGGCCAGGTTCATGGCCTCATCCAAGGTAGTTGGGCGATGCACCAAGACGGAATGTTTGATGTCGGGTCTCAGGCCCGAGATGAAACAGTGGATCAGAAAATGTTGTGGGAGGTGGACGGTCCGGTTGGTTATGGACTCAAAACTAGCCCGATAATCGGAAACAGAAGTGGCCTGCTGTAGCTTGGCCAAAAGGCCCTCGGGTTCCTCTAGATCCCGTTGACGGAAACGCTGGAGAACCGATGTCTTAAACGACTGCCAATCAGTAAGTTGCCGGTTACGACTCATCCAGTCGTACCAATCTGCAGCAGCATCATCCAAGTAGAAAGAAGAGATGGTGGCGTTCGTCGATTGCAATACGATAAAAATCGAAGTAGCGTTCCGCTTGCATAATCCAACGATCGGGATTTACTCCTGCAAAACGAGACATCTGAACAGGGGCTGGTTTGTGACGGCCAAACAAACTGTTGTCAGCGCCGGTACCCGATGTGCTGCCCTGAAATACAGGTTTGGGCCCCCACTGTAGCTCGATAAGCTCCTGTAGCATGGACTTTTGCTCGTCGACGGAAGCAGAAAGGCATTCAAAGTCACGCCGGAGAGACGACTGTGAATCAGCTACAGCCTTAATATTATCATCAAGAACCTTAAACCGAGTCTGGTATTGGTGGTCTCCCATCTGTGGAGAAGGCAATGAAAGCACCAATGTAGTATAAACAAGTAAACGTAATCGAGAGCAACACAAAATATGAGGCAAGCGATGTCTGTATTAATTCTCTGAGTACAACCTTCTGGGAAATTTAATGAAACAGTAAACGAGGGAAGGAGATGAGAGAAGAAAGAGAATCTAGGTGAGGAGGAGAAATACAATATTCAAGAGTAAAATGCATAACTAATTTGTTACAGAGAATCTCCCTTTATGCCAAGTGATCATCGCCTGTGTGCACAACCGTTTCTTCTGTTTGCTGACTAGGATTAGAGGACAAAGCCATCCAATTTCTTTGACATCATTCTGGGCCTGTTTCCCCTTCTCAGCATTGGTTGCTTGGTCTGGACTTGCTCGTTGGGCTGCTCGCACACAACAATACCCTCCCCATCGACAGGCACCTTGCCCGCAAGGTCTAAATCTGGAAAAGAGCTCAGCACAGACGAACGATCTTCCCATGTGGCATCAGACTTGGACAAACCCTCCCATTGTACAAGCCATTGTTCAACTGGAGCGTTGGCACGTTGGATCAGACGTGTGTTCAGAATAGCAGAGGGCTGAAGTAACAGGGAGGAGCTAGAATCAACCAAGTGAAGTGGGGTTACTTGTAGTTCCGGTATCCCAATACATTTCTTCAACAGTGAAACATGGAAGACAGGGTGCAGCATGGCTTAATCTGGCAGTGCGAGTTTGTAAGCGACTTCCCCGACCCGTGCTATAATCTGATAGGGACCAAAAAACCTCCGACCCAGTTTGTTATGCCGCTGTAGCCGAACCGTATTCTGTCGAAACGGTTGCAGCCTGATGTAGACCCAATCCCCAACCTCAAACACCACCTCACGGCGGTTCTGATCAGCAAAAGTCTTCATACGAGCCTGTGCGCGGCCAAGGTTGTGCTTGAGCAGATGAAGAATTTTGTCTCGCTCCAAGAGTTGAGCCTCAACCAGCGAGTTTCCAGTCGAACTCCTAACATACCTTGGAATGGTGGGCGGCGGGCGGCCATATAGAACTTCAAAGGGTGTCATTCGTGCCGATGTTTGGAAAGCGGTGTTGTACCAAAACTCGGCCCAAGGCAACATGGGCATCCAGTTGGCTGGATTATCTGATACATAACATCTCAAGTACATTTCCAAACACTTGTTAAGTGCTTCGGTTTGCCCATCGGATTGCGGATGATAGGCCGTGCTCATGCACAAGGTAGTACCCTGCAAACGGTGTATCTCCTTCCAAAAGTCACTCAAAAATCGAGGGTCTCGATCTGAAACAATCTCAGAGGGAATTCCATGTAGCCGAATGACCTCTTGCACGAAGACTGCAGCCACAGAGATGCTTGAAAAATTAGAGGGAAGTCCCATGAAATGCCCATATTTTGACAACCGGTCCACAACCACTAAGATCACGGATTTGCCTTTAGACAGAGGCAAGCCAGTTATAAAGTCCATGGATATAGCTTCGAATACCATGCTAGGAATGGGAAGGGGCTGCAAGAGGCCACCGGGGCGAAGGGAAGCAGATTTCATTTGTTGACAAACTTGACATTCACTAACAAAACGCTTCACGTCTTTCCGCATCGAACGCCAATAAAAGTTAGCAAACAAACGGTGAAGAGTCCGTGTAAGACCAGCGTGTCCCCCCAACGGTGAGACATGAAATTCAGTCAAAAGTTGAGTACATAACGAAGAGTCGGCTGGAACAACCAACCTATTACGGTGTAGCAGCAGCCCATCTTTGAACACAAACCCCGGTAAACTGCTGGGATCAGCACGTAATCGCTGCTGCAGGTCTAAGAGCTCAGGAACAGAAGTATTAGCTTGACAAAGCTCTTCAATTAAAGCAAATTCAGGCCGCGAAATGGCGAACAACTGCGATTCAGGAACCCTGGAAAGTGCGTCTGCGGCGATGTTATGTTTGCCCTGCCGATAAACTATCTCAAACTCATAGCCGATGAGCTTACCCAGCCATTTCTGTTGGTCGGGTGTCTGAATAACCTGATCTGTCAGATTGCACAAGGGCTGCTGATCCGTGACGATGGTAAACTTCCGACCCAATAGATACTGTCTCCACTTGGAAACAGCCTGCGTAATCGCGAACATTTCACGCTGGTATGTAGATGCTTGCCGCATCCGTGCACTCAACTGCTGGCTAAAGAAGGCTATCGGATGACCCTTCTGAGACAAGACCGCACCAATCCCTGATCCCGAAGCATCTGTCTCAAGGGTGAATGGCTCAGCAAAATTCGGCAACTCTAAAACAGGGGAGTCGCTCAACAGATTTTTTAGCTTCTCAAAAGCTGCAGTAGAACACTCAGTCCAACAGAAGTTATCCTTCCTCAAAAGGTCAGTTAACGGACCTGCAACTGTGGCGAAGTGACGTATAAATCGCCGGTAGTACCCCGCTAAGCCCAAGAAACCGCGGACCTCCTTAACCGACTTAGGCACAGGCCAATTGCGTATCGCCAAGATTTTGTCAGGATCCACCTGAACGCCTTGCCCTGAAACGATATGCCCCAGATATGCAACAGTAGTTTGGCTGAAAGTACACTTAGAACGCTTGGCAACCAAGTTATTGTCACGCAACAGGGTTAGTACCACACGGAGGTGATCTAGATGAGCATGGAAAGAAGGGCTATAAACCAGAATGTCGTCAAAAAAAACCAACACAAACCGTCGGAGCACGGGCCTGAACACGTCGTTCATGAGACGTTGGAAAGTAGAGGGCGAATTTGTGAGCCCGAAGGGCATAACCAAGAATTCGTAGTGGCCGTCGTGGGTTCGGAATGCAGTTTTGCCCTCGTCCCCTACCTGAATTCTCACTTGGTGGAAGCCCGCAAGTAAGTCGAGTTTCGAGAAATATGTGGCCCCATGTAACTCATCGAATAACTCATCGATGGTCGGAATCGGAAATCGATCACGAATGGTAACCGCATTCAACGTGCGGTAGTCAACACAAAACCTCCAAGTACCATCTTTCTTCCGGACCAGAAGCACCGGGGATGAGAACGGACTTGTGCTAGGCCGAATTATCCCTTCCCGAAGCATATCCGACACTAAGCGCTCCATTTCTTGCTTCTGAAAATGTGGGTAACGATACAGCTTAACATTCACCGGCCCACAATTAGGGAGAAGGTGGATGGCATGATCACAAGGGCGGGCTGGTGGTAACCCGTGGGGCTTCGAGAACACATCCGAGAACTCCTCAAGCAAGGAATTAATCAAAGAGCAGGGCGCAGCCGTGGGCAACTGACCATCTGACTCGACTTCCAAGCGAAATAATACGTCAATGGCAGCTGTCTGATGTAACCTCCGTAAGCCATTAAACTGGACTGGTTGCGCAGACGGTGACGAGGCAGCTGTCCAACGAACCCGAGTGCCTGAAAAATTAAATTCAAAAATCGATGAAGCATAATCCATAATCACGGGTCCTAACGTCGCGAGCCAAGCGACGCCCAGAACCATGTCCCAACCTTGCAATGGAAGCACAAAGAAATCTGCCCGAATTTCATGTCCCTGAATGGCCAGCGGCAGTTGCTTAACGACCCCATCACAAATCAACCGATCGCTGTTACCCACCAATACGGAAAAGCGAGCCGTTGTCTCGACGTCCAGACCCAGAAATTTGGCGATACGTGTTTGAACGAAGTTGTGGGTACTGCCCCCATCCAACAACACTTGCACTCCGTTGCCCTTAACTGTGCCACAGAATCGGAGTGTGGAAACGGAGCACCCACCGGCAAGAGCATTATAAGAAATGGCTGATTGTTCGAGCAATACATCAGAGGCAAGCAGACCGTCCAGTGGCTGCAAAATTGGTGGGAGCGGGTCGGGTGTGTCAGGTGTGTCGGGTAGGTCGGGTTCCTCGTCCAGAAGGAGGAGATGGGGTTTAGCCTTACACTTATGATCCCAGGTATATTTTTCGTCGCAATGAAAACAGAGACCTTTAGCACGGCGTTGGGCTATTTCGGCAGGGGACAGGCGACGGAACGGCAGTTTGTTGCCGTTGGGAAGGGTGGCGGTGGCGGAGGTGTTCGGCGAGGGAGTGATGGCTGGGTAGGTGGGAATTTTCGGGTTTGGAAGGAGGGGCTTGGAATTGCCCAGAGTGGGCCGTCCGAAACCTTTCTCCAAGGCTATTCTATTCTCATGTAATTGGGCCAGGTTCATGGCCTCATCCAAGGTAGTTGGGCGATGCACCAAGACGGAATGTTTGATGTCGGGTCTCAGGCCCGAGATGAAACAGTGGATCAGAAAATGTTGTGGGAGGTGGACGGTCCGGTTGGTTATGGACTCAAAACTAGCCCGATAATCGGAAACAGAAGTGGCCTGCTGTAGCTTGGCCAAAAGGCCCTCGGGTTCCTCTAGATCCCGTTGACGGAAACGCTGGAGAACCGATGTCTTAAACGACTGCCAATCAGTAAGTTGCCGGTTACGACTCATCCAGTCGTACCAATCTGCAGCAGCATCATCCAAGTAGAAAGAAGAGATGGTGGCGTTCGTCGATTGCAATACGATAAAAATCGAAGTAGCGTTCCGCTTGCATAATCCAACGATCGGGATTTACTCCTGCAAAACGAGACATCTGAACAGGGGCTGGTTTGTGACGGCCAAACAAACTGTTGTCAGCGCCGGTACCCGATGTGCTGCCCTGAAATACAGGTTTGGGCCCCCACTGTAGCTCGATAAGCTCCTGTAGCATGGACTTTTGCTCGTCGACGGAAGCAGAAAGGCATTCAAAGTCACGCCGGAGAGACGACTGTGAATCAGCTACAGCCTTAATATTATCATCAAGAACCTTAAACCGAGTCTGGTATTGGTGGTCTCCCATCTGTGGAGAAGGCAATGAAAGCACCAATGTAGTATAAACAAGTAAACGTAATCGAGAGCAACACAAAATATGAGGCAAGCGATGTCTGTATTAATTCTCTGAGTACAACCTTCTGGGAAATTTAATGAAACAGTAAACGAGGGAAGGAGATGAGAGAAGAAAGAGAATCTAGGTGAGGAGGAGAAATACAATATTCAAGAGTAAAATGCATAACTAATTTGTTACAGAGAATCTCCCTTTATGCCAAGTGATCATCGCCTGTGTGCACAACCGTTTCTTCTGTTTGCTGACTAGGATTAGAGGACAAAGCCATCCAATTTCTTTGACATCATTCTGGGCCTGTTTCCCCTTCTCAGCATTGGTTGCTTGGTCTGGACTTGCTCGTTGGGCTGCTCGAACACAACACAAAGCGTATATTCTCTTATTTGCTTGATTAGTACAATATTGTCACCAGCAGTAAGAACTAATTCCAATGCAGGCTTAAGTGCCTCTCCTTCTCATTCTCCTTTATTATTCATAATAGTAGGTGGTTCCATATTTGAAGATCAACATACGATACGTGAACGACAAAAATAAGGATAGTTGTATGGCCACCGCTATCAAGCAACTTTCTACCTTTCTGGTCTGCAAGGATAAAACTAATGTTACATATACTTTGTTTGAGTGAGAGACACAGACTAATTCAGTAACTTAATTAATTTTAGAAAAATTTATTAATTTTTCCAAACTAATCAAAGAACTAAATCGATACACACACTTACAAGCACTGTGAAGATCCCTGGACGTCTTGAAGATGCCCTCCTGAAGATTGAAGATAGCACCTTTACTGAACAACCTGATAGATAGAGGATTGGTTGAAGGCTTTCTTCAAACACTCCCCGCACTGTTCACGTCTGATCCTGCACAATGAATAATGCTGCTACAATGAACTTCGAAAAACTTCTACTTGAATGTTTATCTGGAAGTGTGGAAAATGTAATAGGTTCTTTCTCTCAGGTTTTAGTGTACGGTTAAAGATCTATTGTATTTGGAAAAGTGGATGTAACTCTATTTTCAATCCTAAAAAAAAACTTGTATATGGTTTTCAAGCTTTTTGATTTGTATGTATACTACTTCAGCTATTCAATCATTGAATTGATTAGCTTCTGGAAAACAAAACAAAAGGTAAAAATGGACATTGAATTTTGAACAGAATTGAAACTTGTATTGATGAGCTTTTTTGTCTCTTACAAGCTCTAATGGAATATGAGAATGAGCTTCATATATTAGCTCTAAAAACATTCTAATACAGCTTTTCTAAAAACTGTAAGGTAAAAACATGATATGAAAGATAAAAGCTAGCCTAGTACAAGTATTTCTTCATTTAGCAAAGCACAAAAGTAACCGACTTGTCTTTTAGCAAAAACAGAAACTGATATCTTCAACAGCTATTTAATTCTTCAGAAGACAAAATCCTGACATTGCAAATCTGATTGTCAGCCATGGAAATGAGATGCTTGATGTACCAGCTACACCTATGTTGTTTAACTCTAATAAAACTTGGTTACAATAATTAATCTTCATGGAATCTTGCTTCAGATTTTTGCTATTCTTCCTGCTCTGCATTTCTTCTTCTATTCTGTTCTTCTTCATTCTGCAATTTCTGAATTTTTCATTGTTGCTTCCATCTTCTCTTCATCTTCCTTTTTGCATTAAATTTCACTTATCAGAATTTGATCTTCATTTCTTCGATCCATGCACCCTTGAATTATGCCAAGTATCATCATTTTCAGCTTCCATTTGCTCCTGAACTCCCTCAGCCTACCTTTCAGCCTTCATTTCCTTCTAATTTTCACTGACATTGCTAACTCTTCCACCATTTTCAACACTTCAGGCTGCATAAGACAATTCAATTCAACAGCTCTTCCTTTGTCTTGTGGAGCCTGCACACCTATCATCTTCTTTAGGGACTCAAACCTCCACCTTGGTAATGCTTTAGTGAACACATCCGCAAGCTAAAAGCTTGATTGACAAAAAGCCATCTTGATTTCCTTTTCTTCAATCAATTCTCTGACATAATGATACTTCACTCTCATATGCTTAGTTCTCATATGACCAGATTGGTTTTCTGCCATTGCAATTGCTGCACTAGAATCACAATATATGGTCACACATTTTCCTTTCAATTCATCGACATCCATCAAAATTTTCTTTAACCATTGTGTTTGTTTAGTAGCCATATTAACAGCTACATACTCAGCCTCAGCCGTGGATTATGCTACTACCCCTCGCTTCCTTGAACTCCATGCAAAGATTCCAGTCCCCAAACTACAACAATATCCACTCCTACTTTTGCAATCATCATTTCCAGTATAGCTTGCATAATTAAATACATACAATTCCACATTTTTTCTTCTTCCATACCATATACCATGATCAACCAAATGCTTCACATATCTCAATACTCTCCTAGCATACAATGCATGATGTCTCGAAGGATTATGATTGAAACCAGCTAAAATGTTGACCGCACATACAATGTCGGGCCTTGATGCACTTAAGTACATTAATGAACCAATCATACTTCTATAATAGGTTTCATCAAATTGCTCACTTGGTTTTGTAGCTTCCAACTTTAGTTAATTTTCCATAGGGGTTGTCATTCCACTGCTATCTTTCAAGCCAAATTTGTCAATTAACTCTTCAGCATACTTCCTTTGATGAATGAAGATCTCATCCTCTCTTTGTTGAATTTCTAAACCCAAGAAGTATCTCATCTCCCCCAAATCAGTCATTTGGAATTCTAATTTCATTGACTCCTTAAATTCTTCCACAAGCTTATCTTTTGTACCAATCACCAACAAGTCATCAACATACAACGAATATATCAATTTCCCTTTAACACAAGTTTTAACATATAGTGTAGCTTCACTCTTGCTCATCTTGAATCCACTTTGCATCAAGTAGTTGTTTATTCTCGAATACCAAGCTCTTGGAGCTTATTTCAAGCCATACAAAGCCTTTACTAACTTGTACACCTTCTGTTCTTGTCCCTTCTTCACATAACCTTTTGGTTGTCTTAAATATATTTCCTCATCTAGCATTCCGTTGAGGAATGCACTCTTGACATCCATTTGATGCACTTTCCAACTATTGTTTGCTCGTAAGGCCAATAACAATCTCACAGTGTCCAATCTTGCTAATGGACCATAAGTCTCTGTATAATCTATCCATATTCTTACTTATATCCCCTCACAACAAGTCTTGCTTTGTATTTGTTGATTGAGCCATCCGGATTCAACTTCTCCTTGTAGATCCACTTCGAGTCTACAACCTTGGTTTCTGGACTTGGTAAATCCACCAACAGTGAATTTCCATTCTCTTCAATTGCCTTTATTTCTTCATCTATAGAGCTCTGCCAAACTCCTTGCTTGATTGCTTGTTTGAATGTCTTCGATTCTGAACCTACAGGTAAGGCACATTCAACAATTGTCAAAGCATCATCGGGTTCTTATTCATCTACAACATTGTACCTGAAATCAAGAATGGGGTTGGTTTCTCTATAAATGGAGGCTAAGTCTCTTGTTTTGTGGGCACTATCTGAGCTTGAAGTTTCCACTTGTGAGTCTGAATTTGATCCACCATTATCAGAACTTGGTGAAGACTCCTCCTGAATTCCATCACTTCCAGAGTCATTGGAAACTTGCGAATCTAAGTGAATTGTCTCCCCCAAAGATTCAACACCACTAGAATTGTTGTAACTATCATCATCCTCTGCTATTGTCTCTTTAGTATCCACAGTATTCAGTGGAATTCAAGCTCCACTCTTTCAGAATTCTTACCAACTTGTTCTTCCCATTTCCATCCTTCATTCTCATCAAATCTCACATCTCTGGATATCAGTATTTTTCCTATTTCTGGATTGTAGATTCTGTACCCTTAGGACTCTCTACTATATCCCATCATGACTCCTTTGATTGCTTTCTCATCCAACTTGGTTCTTTTAGCTTCAGGAATGTGCATATATGCTATGCATCCAAAAACTCTCAAATGTTGCACTTTCAGTTTCACTCCAAACCAGACTTCAAATGGTGTTTTTCCTTCCAACGATCTGGTCTTCAATTTGTTCTGCAGGTGCACTGTTGTATAGCATGCTTCAGTCCAGAACTTCCTTGGCACCTTCATCCCAAACATCATCGATCTAGCCATCTCCACTATGCTCCTATTCTTCCTCTCTGAAACTCCATTCTGCTGTGGTGAGTAAGCTACAAAAAAATGGTGGAATATCCCTTCATTTTCGAAGTATTTCTTCATCTCATTTGAAACATATTCTCCTCCCCTATCACTTCTCAAGCATCTCACTTTATTTCCACTTTGACTCTTAGCTTCAGCTCTCCATACCTTGAACAATCCGAACACTTGATCTTTGCTTTTCATAAAATAAATCCATGAGTATCTTGATGCATCATCAATAAACTCCACATAATACTTACTCCCTCCAGCTGATAGTGTATCCATTGGTCCACAAACATCAGTGTGCACCAATTGTGACCTTTCTGTTGCTCTCCAATCACTTTTTGGGAAGGGTAAGACATGACTCTTTCCTTTGGCACAAGGTTCACACACACTCTTCAACTTGGAGCTCAATTGAGGTAATCCTCAAACCAACTCCCTCTTCTGCATTTCAATTATATAATCAAGGCTTACATGCCCATACCTCCTATGCCACAATTGAGTTAGTTCATTCATAGGTATTGCAGCAAATGCGCCTTCAACTTCTGCCATCTTCAATTTGAAAACTCTATTCACCATAGGAATTTTATGTATCAGCTCACCTTCTGCATTAAAGATCTTACACATTCCTTCTTCAAAATGCACTTTATACTTCTTCTCCAAAAGCTAGCCAAAACTTATAAGGTTTTGATCAAGCTCGGGTATGTAATAAACTTCCTCAAGTATCGTGTTTCCTTCCTTTGTTTCTAACTTCACATCCCCCTTCCATGTAACAGGTAAAATATCTCCATTACCTATTCTAACCACAGCATTAACTCCATCATTCTTTTCTACAAATGCCTCCTTCTTCTTTGTCATGTGGTTGGAGCAACCACTATCTATCAGCCACTCACTTCTCTTCTCATTAATCACTTCATATTCACAAACATTGTCTGCAGATTCCATTTCCAAATCTTGACAAAATTTCTACAACAAATACACTCTCTTCGATTATGTTTTTCTTTGATTGATTTTTGGTCTCTAAAGGTCCAGGTTGGGTGCTTGACATGTTTGGTGAGTTGTTTTGAGAATTTGAATGAGTTTGGGGTTGGAAATATGGCACAGATTCGATCATCAAGTTCGTACCTTGAGAATGTTGGCTTTATTGGCTAGGCATTGTTGTTTGAGTGGTTTGATGAGTCTAATATAATGAACTTGAATGAGATGAGTTTAGTTGAGTCATTTGAGGATAATAAACATAAGGTTGAGGGATCAATGAGGGTTGAGTTAATTGAGGTTGAAAGATATGCGGTTGAGGTACTGAAAATGGAGTTATGCAAGGTTGAGCTAGTTGGGATGGTTGATGGTTTTCAGGTTTTCCAGCAAAGTATGCTTGGTGTATTTGTGATTTAGAGGAATGTTGGTAAGGCTGTGTTTGAGTTGACATCAAATTTGGTGAAGTATTTAGTCTTTGGAGAGGATGTATTGGAGGTGGCTTGTCAAAGAGAGAACTTTAAGGACTTTGTTGTTCTTTTAGCCATTTTTCATAGCATACCCTTTTGGTGTGTTCCCTTTTCCTGCAAAAAATATACTCAACATTGTCATTCCAATAGCATTCTTCAACTATATGATTATTCCTTCCACAAAATGTACAATTTGCGAACATGCCCCATTTAGTCATTCTTGAACCACCTTGCATTCAAGTATCTTTATGTCCAGGGTATTGGCTGGTGTTGTGAAAGTTTGAGTAAGGAATTTGTGTAGAATAATGTATTTGAGGATACATATGGCTCGGATAAGATTGGTTTTGAGGATTGGAAGTCATCTGGTGAAGGGGCTCATTATTGTGCAACAAATTTGATGAATGCTGGTGGGTTTGGACTTGTGCAGGTTGTGATTCAAATGTATTTTGGTTCTTTGTATAGCTTGGTGGATTCTCTGGTGTCTTAAATTGTTCAGCCTTCAATGCTTACTCTTCCCCTTCTCTTCTATGTCCATGTCTTTCCTCATGCATTTCCAGAACATCGAAAACTTGCTCCAAGGTAACTGATTCTAGATCATTTGTGAATTGCCACTCCACGGGTGCTATACTTGCTTCAAACCTCAATGGCAATCTACTCAGAAACTTATCTA
>JANKYF010000007.1:47893757-47919945 GCA_029829435.1 Erythroxylum hondense | reverse complement strand
CCTATATATATACTTATTTAAATCAGTATCCTCAATGTATCAAAATCAGTACTCATCAATTTCAAAAAAAGTAAAGATTAATAAAAAGATTAATAAAAATAGTATGTGAAACTTCCTTTGAAAAAGTTAAGCATGACTGATACACCTCCTACACATTTGGTGGCGAGATGGCAGGCCTTATACTCATATCACTTATGGAATTATTTTTCTACCGGCTTTTATTCTTTTACAAACTTTGGTCTTTGTTCCTTCGTTTGCTAAATTTCCACTTTCAAGCACATTTTCATCCAAATCTCCATTTTACTATATAAAACACAAAATATACGATTATAATCCATAATTAAAGCATTGTATCAATTAAAAAGTAGGGAATTAATATGAAATATGCATGCTTTATGTATGGTATGAAAACAAGTTGTAGACATTTGCTAATTAAATTGGTTGTTTCGTTAGTTAGCAATATCTCTTTATTCTAGTTAAGTAGCCTTTAATATAAGTAATTATGTATATTTATTCAATCTTAAAAATTATGTTATTCTTTTCATTCTAAATGATGTAAATAGAGTATCTGAAAGATAAAGAAGATGTTTTCTCATTTAGTGTGATGATGTCTTTTTGAGCCTATTCCACTATGTTAATTCAATTAATTTCATTAAAGTGCATATTGCTAAGGGATTGGAGCTTGTACCATACCTAACAAGAAAATTGATAGTTAAAGAATAAGAGGATATGAGTCTCTATCTGAATTCCAAAGAAACAAAGTTCGATTTATGAAGGAGATGGATTTATCTTTGGTTTTTAGCCTTTGCTTTATTGCCAACCATAAAATGAAGGTTACTTTTGGATGATTACTGGGGAATCATACCAACTTGTGTTGAGTAATTTTTGAATGATTGTTTATGAATAGTTATATACAAGTTTTGTTGGTGAAATCTCTAGATATAACTTTACCCTTATTCTTCATATTGGGTTATAATATGGTAAACTACTCATCATTAAAGAGAATCTTTAGGTGCTGGAGGGAGTCCAACTTCAAGTGTTCTCTTTAATCCTTAATTGTAATTCTAGCTCTACTATGCTTTGGCAGGCTAGTCACTAGTGTTATTATTAGTGTCTTTATTTTCTATTTTGTGTGTTAATTTTCTTTATTCTTAAGGTTTAAAGTTATACTTAATGGGAATTAATCTTGTTTTTATGTCAAGGTGTATTTTGGAACTAAATAGAAAAAAAATGTGACAATTTTGGGATAAAAAGTGTAACATCCCGTCACTGATGGGAAGATTATATTGGTAAATTAGGGCGGGTTAGGATTTACCGCATATTATTGACTGAGCATTCATGTGACCTCTAATTTTGGAGGCCATGAGTCAATTTGCGCATGCACATATTGATACATGTATTCATGACATTTTCCCGGCTTGTAATTGTGATTGTGATGGAGATTGTGATTATGTGATAATTAGATTTGATTTATGAAATATTAGAAATTTTGGAATAATTGGGTTTGAATAGTTGAATTGGAAATATGTTAGAGTGACTGTTAATTGATCGTGAACCTAGGAACTTTTTCTGGAAATTTGGGAGGAAAAGTCCGGACTGAAAATTTTCCGAGTGACGGAATGATTCACTGAATAGTGCTAGAATAATTGGTAGAATGGCAGTAGAAATTTAGAATAATGATTGTAGAAATTTATTTTGTCGAGCCATTGAAATTTGGAGACAAATTGTTCTGGAAATGAATTGAAAGGAGATAGAGATTTAAATGTATTGTGAGGAAAGAGATAAGAGGCTTAAGTGATTACCCCCTTTAAATAGCATAGGTTTTAAAGTTTAGAGAAAAGGGAAATTTCCTTCTCCTAGGGCACGCATGATGGTTTCTCTTCTCCTTGGACGATTTTCGATTCTCTCTTCGAGAGTGTGCTTGCTCCTTCTTTGAGATGGAAGATCAACTAGAAACCTTGAGAGAAGAGGAAGATCTGTTGAAGTTGAGAGCTCACCGTGGATGATGGAGGAAGTTAAAGGGATTGGAGGTGATTTTCGAAGATTTGAGGATTTATGCTTAATTGGTAAGTTAATGGGTTTAATGTTGTTGATTTGTTAGTTTAATGCATGCATGGGGTTAATTGTGAAAGGATTGGGCAGTTATGAGTGAGTTAGGACTGGTTTTAGAGAGAGAAATGGCAAAAAATCAGCCGGAGAAGACGACCCTGCGACTCGCACGTCGCGACATGCGCGAAGCCTCACCGCGGTGAAACAACATTTAATTCGTCACGGCGAGCGGGAAGGAAGACGTCTCGGCGAGCTTGAGTTTTCCACGTCGCGGCGAGTCCGTTCTGTGCGTCGCGGCGAGCCCCGTTTTAATGTGCCGCGGCGAGCGCGGGTGTACGTCGCGGCGAACGTGTGATTTTACGCTTCGACGAGTCCATTTCTCTTGCGTCGCGGCGAGCTGAAGGAAGGTGTTCGGCGCGGTGAGAGTTCTTCACGCCGCGGCGAGCGACCCTTTTTACGCCGCGGCGAGGGATCCTTGGTCGCGGTGAGGGGAATTTTTCTGAAGTGAAACTGTTTAGTTTTTGGGGCATAACTAATGGTGTAGACCTCCAATTGAGGTGATGTTTGATTCGTTATGATCTAGAGAACGAGGTCTACAATTGAGGAAAAGAATGAGAGTTTGAATTCAGGTTTTTGAGATCTCAATCAGTGAAAGAAAGTTAAGGATGTGATTGTATTGCGCCTAGAGGTTGTTTCTTATCAATTGGAGTATAATATGAGCTTTTGAAAATAAATTCAATGCTACTGGGAAATTTAGAACTGAGCATAAAGAATGAATTCGATCTAGAGAATAGTGATATTGATTTTGAGGAATACCCTAGCGAGTTTGACGTGATAAATTGACTGAATATTAGAGATGGAATTAGTGGAGTTCTGTAATATGTTATTGAATTGGAATTGAATCATTATTGAACAATTAAGTGAAAAGTTGGAATTTGACAAAAGAAAGTGAAAAATGGGAATTAGCTCTGGGAAAGTCATGAATAGGCATAGTACATCTTTTATTTAAGGCATGTGCATCATCAAATTATTTTGACTGTGCATTTTGTAATGAATGGAATTATTTGATTGTTTTAGAGGCCCCGATGGATCGATAATCCACGGATATTGCTGAGACTTCCAGGCAGGTAGCTCGGGAGTTCAGGTGAGTAACCTAGTTGGTTTCTCAACCTATATGTGTTTAATATTTTGCAATTATGCCATGCGGTGATAATGGAGGGATATATGTGTTTGCTTTGATTGATTTCGGACCACGGGTGCCCGAAGTAATTGAATGTGATATTGAAGTGCAAATTGTGTATACTGTATGTGAATGCTGCTATGAAATGAATTGTGAATATGAAATTTGCTAATGATTGAAATACTGGACCGAAGGTTCGAAGGAATGGGAAAATGGCATCGAAATGTAAGTAACTGACTGTAAATGTAATTGGGACATATGCATTCATGCATAAAAGTATGATCAGATAATGGCAGTTGTGACCGGAGCAGCCAACCTAATTCAGAGCTGAAAGCTTAACGCAATTGGATAATGCCGTGGTATCGCTTGCCCCCTGAGGTGGTGCATACCCTGAGGGCTCTCCCACGCAGTGCTCGGATACCACATTAAGGCATCACTGTATCAGGGCATTCAGGCCCAACGTATTAGAGCCTCAGGCTCAACGCAGTGTGCCCGTCACTGGGAATCAGGGCATATCACGCCCAACGTACTTCACTGTATTAGGGCTTCAAGCCCAACGAAATTTCAGAGCCACTGGCTCACCGTTATTGAGCTCAGGCGCACGGTCACAACAACGAAATGAAAATGGAAGTGTCACATGCATACTGCATATGAAAATGATTGACTGTGTAATGTGGTGAAATGTGAAAAAAATGAAATTGCATGTGATATTTCTGTAAATGCTATTGTGTGAGTATGTGTATATGATATGCAAATGCATGAGTTGGGCGGACCATCGATGATGGTTTCTCATTGAGTTCGCAAACTCACCCAACATTGCAATTATTTTTCAGGAATTGGTGAGTACCCCGTTAGACAAACGGTAGTACGATTACTGCAAGCAAGGCAGAGTTTGGCGTCGGGATCAGTCTCATGTCTGCATTTGAGTCATTCTGGTTATATGTGAAAAATTGTATTTTCGCAGATAAATATTGTTATTGTATTGGGCCCAAATTGGCTGTGAATATATGTATGTATGAATGGTTTTATGACTGAAATTGGATTTTGACTGAAAATGTTTTGTATCGTGGCCCAAATTGTTTACCGATATCTGCGCACTCTATTGTTTTCGAAAAGAAATTAATTGGTTTTCTGAGTTTTAAATTGATGTGACCGTTCTAGCATACCACCTTCGTGAGGCACGGGCTCGGATATCACCACAAAAGTATGGCAATTACAGTGGCAGAGCTTATGTGGATCAACGGTACACTAGCTGAATTGGGTTTACAAATAAAGAAACCTATGATTCTACACTGTGACAGCCAAGCAGCAATACAAATTGCTTCTAATCCAGTATACCATGAGAGAACGAAGCATATTGAAATCGATTGTCATTTCATCAGAGAAAAAATACGGAGGGGGCACATTCAAACTAAGCATATATCCACAAATGAGCAGATGGCAGACTTGCTTACAAAGGGGTTAAGTATTTATCAGCACAACTATTTAGTCAGCAAGTTGGGAGTAAAAGATATCTTTTACACTCCAACTTGAGGGGGCATGTTGAGAGTTTGTTACATTGTTAATATGTAATCAGTTGTAGCTTTATAATTAGCTGATAAGTCCTTACACTTAGTTAAATAGCTTACTTACATTCAGTTAGATAGCTTAGCTGTACGATACTGTATATAAGTAGCTACAGTGTAAATGTACACGTTGACTTGAATGAAAAAATATCTTTCATTCTTCATTTCATTTCTCTTCTCAACATGATATCAGAGACATAATTGGATCTTTACCGATCGCGATCCTTTTCTCATCATTTCATTTTTTGATTTGTTTGTTCTATTCATTCTTTTCACGATCCCTAATTTCATCATCAGATCTTCATTCTTTTTTGATTCATTTGTTCTAGACATTCATTTCCCGATCCCTAATTTCCCGATCCCTAATTTCATCGTCAAATCCCTAATTTCTTCATGGCTTTTACTGATTCCGCCTCCTCTGTTTCTTCACCTGTTATTGATTTTCACAATCCTCTTTACCTTCATCCGTCTGATCTTCCGGGAATTATTCTCGTCTCACATCAGCTCACCGACACTGACAATTACTGCATCTGGAGCCGTTCAATGAAAATCGCTCTTCTCGCCAAGAATAAACTAGGCTTCATTGATGGATCTTGCTCTCGCGATTCTCTTCCTCCTAATCTTCATGCTCAATGGGATCGGTGCAATGCTCTTATTCTTTCTTGGATCCTGAATACTATTTCAAAGAAGTTATCAGCTGGTATTATTTTTGCATCAAATGCTGCTTTAGTCTGGCAGGATCTTCAAGAGCGTTATGATAAGGTTGATGGTTCCCGAATCTATTATCTTCATCGGGCGATTGCCTCTCATACTCAAGGTACTTCCTCTGTTGCTTCCTATTTTACAAAGTTGCGTTTACTCTGGGATGAATATGATGTGCTCGTTCCTGCCTCTACTTGCGGTTGTGACCTCACTCAAAAGCATGCTCAACTCTCTCAGCAGAGTTTATTCCAATTTCTTATGGGGCTAAACGAAACTTATGCTAATGTTCGTAGTCAAGTTCTGTTAATGCAGCCTCTTCCTTTAGTCAATCAGGCTTACGCCATGGTTGTTCGTGATGAACATCAGTGAGAGATTGCAATTCCTTCGTTCTTTGAGTCAACTGTTCTTCTTACACACCGTTCTTCTACTTTGAAGAAGAAATTTACTAGCAAGTGTGATCACTGCCATATTGAAGGCCATAAGAAGGAAAATTGCTATCGGTTAAATGGTTTTCTAGCGGATTTCAAATTCACCAAGAAGAAGCCTCCTTCTGCAAACAATGTAGTCACTGCAGATGATTCTTCTCATGATTCTGATGATGCTCCCATTCCACAGGCACCAACATTCACTCCTGAACAATATCAACAACTCCTTAATCTTCTCAACAAGGAATCATCGGTGCAGGCAGTAGCTCACATGGCAGGTACTTCTTCTGGTTCAGATCCAGTTCACTGGATTCTTGACACTGGAGCTTCTAACCATATGACTTTTGCTTTTGATTCTCTGGATTCACCTGTTGCTTGTGCTTCTAACTGTTATGTCAAATTGCCTACTGGTAAAACTACTTCCATTTCTCATATTGGTTCTCATTTTTTATCTCCGAATCATAAGTTGAACAATGTATTATACATTCCTTCTTTCAATTTCAATCTTATCTCCATTTCCAAACTAACTAAAGACCTCAACTGCTTTGTTTCTTTTTATCCTTCCTTTTGTGTTCTACAGGACCTTTACAGTGGAAGGATGATGGGGATTGGTAAAGAAAAGGATGGTCTTTACCTGCTTCTGCCTCAATCAATTTCGCAAGTGTTACACTCCAATGTGAATTTTTCTTTCTTTCATCAGTCACCTGTTACTTCTTTATCTGTGTCTGAGCATGTTGATTACTCTTTGTGGCATGCTAGACTTGGTCATACATCAATTTCAAAAATGAATAAAATTCCCTTTCTACATTCTGTTTCTTCTTCAACTAATAATGTTTCTCAATGTACTGTTTGTCCACTTGCCAAGCAATCTCGTTTACCTTTTCCATCTAGTGAAAGTAGAGCTGATCTTCCATTTTCCTTACTTCACATTGATCTTTGGGGTCTATATAGATTTTCTACTCACAGTGGTCATCGTTATTTTTTAACAATTGTTGATGACAAAACACGGATGACTTGGGTATTTTTACTTAAACTCAAGAGTGATGTGTTTCTTGTTTTAAAAGATTTCATTGCTCATGTCAAAACTCAATTTTTGCAATTATCAAAATTATTAGAAGTGACAATGGCAGTGAGTTTTTCACCAATGAAGGGATTGCTTTTTTCATTTCACTTGGCATCGTTCATCAATCCTCATGTGTTCACACACCACAGCAAAATGGTGTGACAGAGAGAAAACATAGACACCTCCTTGATATAGCTAGAGCCCTTAAATTTCATTCCAATATACCAGTCAAGTTTTGGGGGGAGTGTGTTCTTACTGCCTGTTATTTGATAAATCGCTTACCATCACCGGTTTTAGGATGGAAGACACCTTATGAACTTCTCTATCATAAGCCACCTTCTTTATCTCATTTAAAAGTGTTTGGTTGTCTTTGTTTTGCCACAATCCCCAACTATCAAGATAAGTTTTCAAACAAAGCCACTCCATCCATCTTTCTTGGGTATTCTGCAGTTTAGAAGGGCTATATTCTTTTTGATCCAATTTCTCATACTTTTTTTGTCAGCAGAGATGTTTTTTTTCATGAACATGTTTTTCCTTTTAAAACTCCACCCACAGATCAGCCTTTGTTTCCACTAGATATTCATGCCTTTGGCATACTTGATGACAATAATTTTCTCATTTCCTCCTCACCATCTGCTTCTTTTTTGCCTGCTCATAATTCTTCTTCCTCCTCATCCTCTTCACCACAATCTCCTTCACTTCAGCCAACCACCATCACTATACAGCTTACTTCACCACCACCACTCAGAAAGAGTCTACGGCCTCACAAGCATCCAGCATGGATGACAGACTATGTTTGTTCAGCTCAATCCTCATCATCATCTTCCTCTGTGCTTCAAGGTCGGTATTCCCTTTTCAACTTTATATCTTACAATCATCTTCCTACACATACACAATGTTTTGCTGCTTCTATTTCCCATATACCTGAACCGCAGTCTTACCAAGAGGCAATTAAATATGATTGTTGGAAAGTGGCAATGCAACAGGAAATCCAGGCATTAGAAGCCAATGCCACTTGGAAGATTGTTTCTTTGCCTCCAGGTAAGATTCCCATTGGCTGCAAATGGGTCTTTCGGGTGAAGTATAACTCTGATGGTACAGTTGAGCGTTACAAAGCCAGATTGGTGGCTAAGGGGTACAGTCAGCAGCCAGGCATTGATTACCAAGACACTTTCTCTCCCGTAGCTAAGCAAGTCACTGTTAGACTTGTTATTGCTCTTGCTGCTCTCCATAACTGACCTCTTGTTCAGCTGGATGTCTACAATGCTTTTCTTCAAGGGGATCTTCATGAAGAGGTTTACATGACTCTACCTCAGGGATTTGGCACTCTAGGGGACAATCAGGTGTGTAGGCTGCTCAAATCCCTCTATAGCTTGAAGCAAGCCTCTAGACAGTGGAATCTGAAACTCTGTGAGGCTCTTATCAACACTGGTTACATACAAAGCAAGCATGATTACTCCATGTTCACCAAAACTGAAGGTAACAAGATAGTAATCATGCTTATTTATGTTGACGATCTCTTGATTACTGGGAATGACAGGAACTTAATTGAAGATCTTCAAGATATTTTGCATAAGAATTTCAAGATGAAGAATCTTGGAACTCTCAAGTATTTCCTTGGTATTGAAGTTGCAAGATCATCACAAGGAATAGTGCTGAATCAAAGAAAATATGCCTTGGAGCTAATTGAAGATACTGGATTGGCCAATGCTAAACCAGCACACACCCCTCTTGAGCAAAATCTAAAGATGACTAGTGTAGATTATGATGAAGCTTTACAATTGCAGCACACTGACAGTGAATTAGAAGATCCTAGTGTTTATCAGAGGTTGATTGGAAAGCTTTTGTTTTTGACAAATACAAGGCCGGATATTGCATTTGGGGTTCAACACCTTAGTCAATTTATGAAAAGACCTAAAAGCTCACACTATGAGGCAGCCTTGAGGATAGTCAGGTATATAAAAAAGAATCCAGGGCAAGGTATTCTTTTAGCCGCAAAAGGGGAACCAGAAATATTAGCTTTTTGTGATTCGGATTGGGCATCTTGTGCAATGACAAGGAAATCTGTTACTGGTTATTGCATCAAGTTAGGAAACTCCCTCATATCTTGGAAGTCTAAAAAACAGAACACAGTGTCCAGATCTTCAGCAGAAGCCGAGTACATAAGTATGGCAATTACAGTGGCAGAGCTTATGTGGATCAATGGTATATTAGCTTAATTGGGTTTGCAAATAAAAAAACCTATGATTCTACACTGTGACAGCCAAGCAGCAATCCAAATTGCATCTAATCCAGTATACCATGAGAGAACGAAGCATATTGAAATCGACTGTCATTTCATCAGAGAAAAAATACAGAGGGGGCACATTCAAACTAAGCATATCTCCACAAATGAGCAAATGGCAGACTTGCTTACAAAGGGGTTAAGTATTTCTCAGCACAACTATTTAGTTAGCAAGTTGGGAGTAAAAGATATCTTTTACCCTCCAACTTGAGGGGGCATGTTGAGAGTTTGTTATATTGTTTTTATATATGTTGTTAATATGTAATCAGTTGTAGCTTTATAGTTAGCTGATCAGTCTTTACACTTAGTTAGATAGCTTACTTAGACTCAGTTAGATAGCTTAACTGTATGATACTATATATAAGTAGCTACAGTGTAAAGATAGATTTTGACTGAATGAAAATATTTTTCATTCCTCGATTCCTTTCTCTTCTCAACAAGTTGCTATATTCACAACGTTCTCCTTTTTTAATGCTAATATCGTTGTAAAATGGAACAATTTCTTTTATTTTCAAGTAAGACTATTATGCTAGTTGTTGCCTTGTTGGAATTTACTATGTGAGTTACTCACCAACGTTCTTCTATACATTCAATACTTACCTAAAGGCTAAACTTTGCAAATGTTAAGGGCCCCTTTTTATGGTGGGCCCTTGGCAGGTGCATGTACCCATGTCTCTCGTGAGGTACCCACTGTTATGTCAACAGATCAATGGTTCCAGTGATGCCCTCACTGCACTAGCTTTACCAACAAAGTCATGCAAACCTGGCTCAGTTTGCATGCAATGATAACTACAAAAACCTTTTCAATACAATATGGCAGTTGAATTATTGGGATAAGAACGCACCAACAGGCAATCAGGATGCACCAACATAGGCAATTCCTGATTGCCTAAATTTCTTGATTTCCACTCGTATACATTCACCCGTGTTCCTGTTTTCCACAATCCACGACAACAGCATAGTAATTGCTCTCTCTTAAAAGCTTTCCCATGTTTAAAACCAAAGTAAACACCAAATACTAACAGCAAAACCAATATGATACCTATACATACTTTCAGAACCCGTTTAAATCTTGCAGAACCCGTGATGTAAAGCTTAAGTTTGGATGGTGTTTTGGGGTCCATGAGTGAATTCTCAAAATGGGCGAAGTCCATAAAGGAATACGTTAGGAATGTGAATCAAGTTTTTATGGTTTTAAAGTTTAAAGAGTTTTGTGCTTAGTCATCATATATGTTTATGACCGGGTCTTGGAGTGTAAAGGGAGAATGTCCTTATCTAGGCTACTGGAAGATAAAGGAACAAGTTTGGAATACAAAGGGGGAAGCTCTGTATATAAGCTGTTCGAAGATTGAGGAACATATTGGGGAGTGAATCTAGCTTATAAAAGGAGCCCCCATTAGTGAAGGATGGGTTCAGTAGATTTCCAATAAGGAAAGGTTCCCCAAGGTGAGGATAATAAGAGAGGACCTACCTCGGAGTCAACCAAATATGCCAAGATTTTTAGTTTTATAGCTAACTAATATTTATTCAACATTGTCATGTTATTGCTTATTAGTCAATTTTTAATGATTAAGTTTCTAATTTATTTAGAAAATGGAAAATATCAAATCTAATTAACCAAAAAAAGACTTTATATGTTCAGTACAAAGAAGATGTCGCACCTCACCTTAATATGGTGGAAGTCATCGGTTCGAGCCTGATTTTTGAAAAAATCACTATCATTCATACTAGTTTTGTACTAGTTGGTACTGAGTGAATTTTCATTTTTTTTTTGTACCAACCCAAAGCATCGGCTGGTAGCAAAATACCTGTAGATACTAGTCCTGAAATGTAATTGTAAAACTATGGGACTAAATTGAGAAAATAAAAATACCAATCTAACCTAAGTACTTAACCCTACTTGCCTGCCTTCTTTAGTTTCACTCACTACAATCTCAATTTTTCTCTCCTCTTCATTATCTTCAATCTCCCCTTCTATCGTCCCTCGTCCCTTCTGAGCTCTATCCTCCCTCATTCTCCTGCTTCTTGCTTTCCTTTACTCTGTCCCTTATGACTTTCTAGCTTCGTTCTCTTCCTTCTCTGCTCATGCTCACCTCATCTTCTCTAATCTTTGTTGATATGCTATCTAGTATCTACTCTCAGTTGGGTTTAATCTTCCCTCGTCCTTGATATAATGATATGTTCTGTTCTTGTTATCTATTGATATTAGGATTCATGTGTAGAGAATATCTGAGTTTGAAGATTTCGTGACTGTGGTTTGCATGTTTGTTGTGTTATGATTTGTAACATCTGTTGTGTGGTGAGCGTGTGGCTATGCAATTTGTTTTTTCTTTTTCAACTTGTTTAGTTTCCAATTAAGTATTGATTTATTAACCGAATTGAATTAAGGCTTGACAACTAAAATTGAATAGTTAATTCACTAAACTATATATAGTTGTCGTGTTACTTATTAGTCAATTTTTTATGATTAAAAGTTTCTAATTTTTAGAGAAAATGGAAAATATCAAATCTAATTAACTGATAAAATACTTTATAGATTAAATACAAAGAAATGAATATCAAACCGTATCGGCTAGTACTGACTAAAAAATGGTTTCGTAATGTTTTATTTTATACCAGCCCGAAGCACCAACTAGTAGCGAAATACTTGTAGATAGTGGGCTTGAAATGTAATTTGTAAAAATATAGGATTAAATTGAAAAAAACCAATATAACTAAAGTACCCAACCATAGTCGCCTGCCCTCTTTTAGTTTCACTCGCTGCAGCCTCAAGTTTTCTTTGCTCTTCATTGTCTTCAATCTCCCCTTCTATCGTTCCTTGTCCCTTTTGAGCTCCATCATCCCTCGATTGTCTGCTTCCTGCCTACCTCTACTTTGCCCCTTCTGACTTCCCAGCTCCATTTGTTTCCTTCTCTGCTCATGCTCGCCTCATCGTTATTAGTCTCTACTAATCTGTTATCTACACTCAGTTAGGTTTAATCTTCCCTCGTCCTTGATATGCTAATATGATGTGTTCTTGTTGACTGCTCATAATGGAATTCATGTGTAAAGAATATTTGAGTTTGAAGATTTTGTGACTGTGGCCTGTGGGTGTTGTTGTGTTATGAGTTGTAAAAATTTGTTGTGTGGTAGGCTTGTGACCTTTGTGACTGTGCAGTATGTTTTTTTTCTCTTTCACCTTGAAGAATTGCCAATTCAGTATTGATTTATTGTCTAAATTGAATTAAGGCTTGATAATTGAAATTGAATAGTGAAATCACTACATTATATATAGTTGTTCAGAGCTTATAGAATACAACTTCTTCCTTTTTCATGTTATAAAAATCAATAATCAAGTATTTTTATTACTAATTTTGATTATGTGTGCTTTAAATAATATAATAATGATTAATCATTTTCATTACTAATTACATAGAAACTAATATTAAACATTAGGTAATTTAATTTTCCTATAATTATATTAAACCTAAATATTCAACATTAGGTAATTTAATTTTTCTATGACTATATTAAACCAAAAGTAATATAATTTTTTCATGATTACATTAAAATAGTTTCTAAGATTTACCTTGAGTTATGAGTATAATCATTGGTCATTAGTTAACTAAATGTAAAATTGTAAATTAATAAGTAAATTTAATATAAATCCTAACTTTTTTCCATGTCTTGTAGGTGTTAGGAAATAAGAAGATAGATTTAAATCACATTTTTTGTTTGATGTAAAATTAAAATTTATATAGTATAATATATTAACGAACTATTTTATAGTTTTAAAAAAATTCAAGGTTATTTTATAATTTTTAAAATTATCTGAAGTACTATCTGATCATATTATTTAAAATAATACTCGTACCTATACAATACTATTCCATAACTAAGTCCGCTATTAATATACTTTTGAATATTCTCTTTTTTTCCCATAAGAAAACGAGTTAGAAATTATACAACACGCGCCACTAAATGGCGTAAGATTACTTTTAGCTTAATCGAATCTGATACGTGTCAGGGTGTCCAAAGCAAAGCAGAGCGTCACGTAGAGATAAGTTTTATCTTCTTCACTTCGCAGGTGATAGACCGGTGGCGAATGCACTTTTTACGCTCGCCGGCGCCACGTAATGCTCGGTCTAATGGTTACGCCGGCTTTTTCGCCTGCGAAATGCGGACCTCGTCAAGTCATCACTGCATCGACCAACAATTTTCCTTCGTTTTTGCCCAAAGAAGTGGAAAACATCAAGGACCTTTTTGCTAGAAAGTTGGCTACTCGCATCGAGAGACTCCCTGTAGACTCCATCATGACCTACCCTTTCGTTTCATGTTTCTATTCAAAATGGACTCCCCTTATGTATATAAATACATGTATATTGCTTTCAGGTGTTGTTCGCAGAAAATTGCGTGATGAGTAGTTGCGTGAAGCCTTCGAAACAGAGGAAGGGCACTCCGGTTGTTCTTCTTCACGGTTTTGACAGGTCCCTTCTGTACTCAATATCAGACATAAGTTTGAAGAGCGAAATTAAGAAACGAGTTGCTGGTATTGTGTCTATTGAGTTCAGTGCATGTGTTATGACTCAGTTCCTGTTTAGAATGGAGATACACGTATCCGATGCTTGAGGAAGCTGGATTGGAGACATGGGCTGTTGATATTCTTGGTTGGGGTTTCTCTGATTTAGGTCTGATACGTGTGCCTTGACTCGTTTCTCGGTTTGTTTCGTGTAGAACTAATTCCTATATCGCTTATTATATTGTGGGTCTGCATTTTTGTTCCGTTCCAGGAAAGCTTCCATCTTGTGATGTTACATCTAAACGCGATCATCTATATCAGGTAATGATATGTGGTCTGTAGGATGTCTTTTGTCCTGGGTTGTCTAGCATATTTTCAAGGAGAAAATTTATCTCTGTGAGTGCTTCCGCCGTACTACTGAGGCATGAAAACTCTGTACTACTATAGCAGCTCTTCAATCTTAAAGTTTTGTAATTATATCTACTTGTTGGTGGAGTTTTTGAAACATGGCCTCAGTTATGTAGCTATCAGTGCCTCGGGGGTTCTGGGAATTTAAGCGGACTGTCCTTTGAGAATGTAGTGATACTTTACCATTGTTATTTGATCCGGAATCTAATTTGAGATCATATCATATGCTTGTCAAGCTTTGGAAATCCTACATCAATAGGCCTATGATATTGGTTGGACCAAGCCTTGGTGCTGCCGTGGCAATTGATTTTGCAGCCAGTCATCCAGAAACTGTGAGTATATCTCTCAAATTGGTGTGTGTGATCACTCACATAATGGAAAGAAGTTAAAAGTTTAGTTATAGTAACTCAAATTGTTGCATCCAATGCTCAAATGTTCTTTTAATCTCAGGTAGAAAAACTGATTCTCATTGATGCAAGTGTATATGCTGAGGGCACAGGAAATCTAGCAACTTTATCTCGGGTCATAGCATATGCCGGGGTAACTTTTCTGCTTGACTAATGAAGCGCCCATTATTTGGTTCCACTTATGAAGTTCATAAAATCCTTTGCCAGCTAAACTATATAATAACAACAACAACATCAACAACAACATCAGCAACAACAATTCAGTAAAAGGGATGAAGGGTTTATGCATGCAACAGTACTATAGAGTTTAGGAAATTGACATATAGCCCATAGAGTTTAGGAAAATTATGAGATGACATATCGCCCAAAGAACACCTAGACTGGAATAAGCATCTAAAATAATTAGGAGTTATCAAATTAGCTAAAAGACATACCTGTAACAATGCAAAATTGAACAAGCATTTAAAGAGTGCATCTAACAAATTCTTATTATTTCCTGTGCTTCACCTGCACAATTTGGTGGGCCTAGGAGTGCATGCCAGAGAGAGGGGGTGGTAGCAACTTGTTTGCCTTGCTGTATAACCGTGCTACCTTCTCTACAATGTCAGACTCTAAATATTTCTACCATACTGATTAGCATTGTTTCCAAATCAGGTTAAATTATTGAAGAGTGTCCCCCTTCGCTTGTTTGTTAATGCTCTGGCCTTCAACAGCCTATCATTGACTACCAGCTTAGACTGGATGAAAGTGAGTGTTGCGTCTCATAGGCTTTCAAAGGACTCAATTTAAACGCAATTTCGTTCTTATGCTCTGATCCTATCTAGGTGGGCCGCTTGCATTGTCTATATCCTTGGTGGGAGGATGCAACTGTTAATTTTATGGTAAGTGGCGGTTATGACGTCCGCGCTCAGATAGAAAAGGTACTTATCTGTGTTTGGAGTCCTTGAATAACCCCTATTGCTTTTCTGGATGTCCATTCGTCATTCTGCCAGAAATTCCTGAAGCCCTATAATTCTATGCTGGGCTCTTTCAGGGAGTCCAATAATGCTATCTGTCCTATTGATTTGAGATTTCTTTGAAAGGTCAAGCAGAGGACACTTATCATTTGGGGGGAAGATGACCAGATCATTAGCAATAAGTTTGCTGTGGTAAGTACTTGATGAACTTTTGGTATTGTTAATAATTAAGAAACCTAGAGGAAACTTTCTCTGTCCTCTCAGAAAAGATTAAAGCTTGAAATTAACAACCATATATCTTTCATCAAATTATATGAGCAGAGACTACACTATGAACTGCCAAATGCCATCATAAGACAAATACCAGATTGCGGCCACATTCCTCATGTTGAGAAGCCCCAATCCGTTGCCAAACTGATCATGGAATTCGTGAAAGAAGATTCAGTTAAAGAGGTGCAATATGTTTCTCAGTCCTGAAGATGCCTGTTTTTCTAGTCCAACTCTCATGCCGGTGTATAAATGACATCATTCAGTTTGGGATATTCTCAGGAATGAGTTGATTTAAGAGAACAAAGTGTTCAGTTTTCAAGTAGACTAAGTTATCAGTAAGACCGTATCAGTAAATTAAAGTTATTTTTATCAGAAAGTGTTTTTGGTAGGATGTGTTTTCATAACATTGCATCAACTGATAACGTATCTTATTAAAAGCTCACTTCCAGTGGTTGGCATCTCATTGTCAAGAGACATGATGTGGCTTGCTTAGGTCGGATGTCTTTTATGCACCACTTTTTCCTTCCAGGATCATTCATTAACTTGTTGAATCTCTTGCATGTGTTGCTAACACAAAATTAGTTTTATTATACACCAATGTCAAAATTTCCCAGCCCCATCAACTTTGATGAAGCGTTTACACTACAATAATGCTTTGCATTACGTATAAGCCAGGTGCCAGGTCTGTGTATACGGTAAAACTGTAATGTATCTGTATACACAGGCCTGGCAAACACCAATGTGTAATACTTCTCACAGATCTTTTATCTTTTTCTTTTGCTACTTGGACATAAAAGCGAAATCCCTTTAATAATGAACCCGAAATTTAATTTTAATTCAAGTTCTGCCGTAACACCATATACATTCAAGGTGGTCATCAAAGCTTGAATTGTTTCCTCCTCCTTGACATGTCATTCCCCAACAAAATCTACAGACACCATGTCACGGCCACATCTTTGAAAAACAAAAACAGTCGAGATGAAGATCAACAAATTATTAACTACACTAGGTAGGCTATAAAATTAATACTAGCCTCGATATACAAAAAAGGGAAAAACAACCCCAGTGGCAGTGGGGCTTGGCTCTAGATGTGTCCCATGTTAAAATTACATATCAACCAAAACCCCCAAAAGTTGATTCCTTCTTCCCTTTGCTTTGTCAACCCAGCAATAAAAGTAGTAGACCAGAGCAAAAGGCCAGATAACCAAAGATCAAGTTTTTAGTAACGATTTTATAAGAAGCCGCATCACTGTTGTCACCAATACCACTTCCTGTAGGGCCCAATCCAGTCCCAAACACAGATGGAGTTGTACTAGTTGACGTTGTAGGAGTTGTGGTGCCAGTGGTTGGTGTTGTGGTGGTACCCGTTGTCGGTGTTGTAGTGCTGCAATCCAAGTAAATAAAAAAGGGTGAGCCTGAGGTCTCTGAAATCCTTCCGAAAACATGAAACGATCTCAAGAAACCCCACGTGAATGTCATTCAATGTATGGACGCACATTTGTGGCATCTTATGAACAAACATATGGAATAACAGATACCAAGCATCTTATGAAACATCTACGTCATGACAGCTCATAGCTGTGATATTAAAGCACAATAAATCAATTGGAAATTTGCAATACACTCCAACTTGAGGTCTGCTTTGTCTTAACCACCGTCCATTTACCGCATACTAACTGGTTGTGCAGGTAAACCCAGATGGAATGAGATTAAATATCGACAAACGGGGTAAAGAACAAGCAAGCTCCTTGTTAGAACCACACACAAAAGTAGAAAGAAAGAAGCAGAACAGCATTTACCACAGGACCTTGAGCTGTTGCGAATAGAATACGTAGCAAGGAATTAGGCTCGTTATACCATAAATGAACCTTGTAAACTGAAGTCTTTTAAAGGAAGCAAAATCCAAGTTATAGAAGAAGTCATCTTTGATGAGGGGATGATTTCAAAGATCAGAAAAGAAGAATCAGCACAGCACGCAGGATCTTAAAGCCGTAATCTTTATCGGAGTAGAGAAGATTGTTAAAGAAAAGCTAGGGTACCTTGCACCTGAAGTATAGGAACACGTAGAAGGAACATCTGCAAATAAGAAAAGAGCAGCCAACAATGGGAAAAGAAATCAGTGCTCACTGAAGATAAGGCGAATGACGGTCGACTGAACTGAGAGCTTGACTAGTAGACTTACTGGTAGGAGGATTGGAACTTAAAATGGCTGTTCCTGAAAAATCACAGGATGCACCAGCTTGACCCTTCCTCTGGTAATAACTGTTAACAGCCCAGTTGCAGTGATCTTTCACAGTGTTGGGGTTGTAACAAGCACCATTTTGAAGGATTGCAGTACAGTCAGCTCCAGCTCCGCAGGCATAATCCAGGCTCTTTTGTAGAGCTTGATCACCCACACCATCCTTACACAAACAGTATGAAGCACCTAGAAAATACAAATTTAAGACCAAAATATAGATAATTAACACACAAAAAATGTACTGCTACCATGTTTTTAGCAGAGAGTTGAGAATTGCGTCAGCATAAACTTGTCATCAAGATCGATAAGGAAGAGAGTCGGACAGATGAAGAGAGACACAAGTGCGGAACTATTCTTGTTTAAGCAAAATAGCTCCGATGAAAGGAACAGGGAAAACAAAAAAGACCACCTCAAGTGAAAAAAAACCCTTCTAGAAGAGAATAGCAAAATTAATTTCAGCCCTTTTTCACAGAACATTGGACAAGAAGTAGAATATAATAATCCAATAGCTTACTTGAATGGCCAGTGAGGGTCAAGAAAAGCAGTAAATAGATTAAACCAGCCATGACTGAAGCAAAATTCTACAAGAATCTCTGTTAGGCCAAGCACTTGAAAAGCAGCTGAGAGTTGAGAGAGAGAGCAAGAGTGAGAAACTGAGAAGTGTGTAGATAATGCACAGTAGTATGACAGTGATGGTGGTGAGTAGTGGGAGGCCTTTTATGTGTCTAATGCAAGTCCATTTAAATGGCTTCACACAGCTACGGGGACAGAGCTATTGTATTAACAATGGGAGTGTGTGTTTGTTGGGAAGTGAGCAAAGAGGTCGGGGTTTTGTCGCTTATTTGAGGAATCTGTGCTTCTCTCAACGGTCATAAACTCTCGTGCATGATCAAAAACTCAACCAAGTTAACCCAATCTGGTTTAGGTTCGTTCTGATCAACCTTAAACTGTACATGGGTCCCACAAATGAAAGGCTCCTGCGTTCACCTTTAGCAGTCTGAACTGTCACCAGACGCAACGATGGCAATCAATCGGGTCCATACGGTAACAGATGATCTGTCGCTATTACCTGTTATTCCTCTCTTTTCACGAGCATTTATTTATTTAATGAATGAGATTTAAAAAAAAATAAATGATTTATTTTAAAAAAATATTTATTTATTGAAATGAACAACATCACAACTTAAAAGTGTCTAACAAAAAAAACTGGTGACATATTCTAAGTCTTATTCTAAGTCTAACTAAGCCTTTTGGAATATTTAGTAGCTGATTTAAATAATAAGTGAGCTATTATATTTACATGCCTTGGAATCCAATTAAATGTAAGGGCTTGAAAAATATATGTTATTAATTTGAACTCTTCTAGTATCACTCCTAACTCATTGATGCCAATTCTTAATCCATGGAACCTTTGCACTAACTGAAGACAATCTATTTCTACCTCAACTAATATGAAGATAGATTGTATCAACCAAAATAAGGCTTCTTTGAATGTGATAGTTTCAGTAATAAGAAGATTATAATTTGATATAGAAAAACATGAGACACATTTAACAAACTAATAAGATACATTTAACAAACTAACCTTTCTCTCCTCTTATTACTAAGCCATATGACATAGTCCCTTGACTATATTGAATTGTAGCATCAAAATTGCACTTCACAGCTCCAGCATTTGGGCCTGAACAATAGACCGCAGGTCAATCAGTACTTGTTATTGTTTGAGAATTTCTAATCTTAAATTGGGCATGTTGCAACTCTTCAAAAAAATCTGGTTGAAAAGGCAACAGTAGCACTGGGATCGAATCTTTTATTCTTCCATATTAAGAAATTTCGAGCATTCCACAAATGTCACAGAAGCACACAAGCCCGACTCACCACATCTATCTGGCCAGTCAAGAGATCATGCAAAAAGGTATTGAAATTTGGAGCAACATGATATAAATTGAATAAAGTCCAACATGCATGAGCTTGATCACATTCTAGCAATGCATAAGAAATTATTTCAGCCTCATCACATATAAGGACAATTTTCCTCAATTGTCATTCCTCTTCTTTTTAAGGCCTCTCTTATTGGAATAATCTCTCTACATGCTCTCCAAAAATATTCCTTCGTTTTAGGAGAAATTGGTTGATGCCACGACTCCTTCCAAGGGCCAAAAATCTCTTCAAAAATTGTGGTGCTTAAAAGTTTAAGGGCTGCTCTATAACCAGATCAAATTGAGTAGAAGCCATCTTTATTAAAATGCTAAATCAACTGATCTTGATGGTTTATCGTATGTAAAGGAATTTACATTATTTTCTCCACATCCATATTGCAGAAAGGGCCTTGTATTAATTGTAGAATATGATAAAAGCAGATTAATAAAAATAGGCTATTTGAACCTGTTTATAAGAACATATGAAATTCTCTATATTGTTTAAGGTATTTCAATTTTGTCCTATTTAATTTTATGTACACATTTATGTAGACTCTACATAAATACGTAAATGAGATTTGATAAAATATGGTAGGAATTAATTTACGAAAATAGAGGATCTATTCTCTTATAAGAGGCTTATGACCTAGATTTGAGTCTCATTTTTCAGTCTACTACAGGTCGTTCAAGATCTGCATTTAAAGAGTTCAAAGTCTGATTTAGTTTTAAATAAATTTAAAAAATGTTACGAATATACTGAACACTAATACTACAAATAAGTATAATAGATTAATACTACATATTGCAATAAATTACTAAAGACTTCAAAGGAATTATATCACTATGTGTTTTAAGTTTAACCTTGTAACAAATATAAGAAACAAAATTTATTGAAAGATAGTTGAATTATTAAATTAATGAAAACAAAACAATTAAATTAGTGAAAAGAAATGAGACAAACATTAGAGTTTCAATTAGGAGGAATTCTAATTAGTATATAAGATTCATTATATCATAGTTGAAATAATAATTAACTTAATATATTTATGTCATTTCTCGAAACACACAAATATATCCAAATAGGTAAGTATCACTTCTTGGTGCACAATTTAATCTAATTAAACTCGTAAATCATATTTAATATATTTTATTACAATAGTCCAATACATTTCTCTATATCTAATGTGTTTATTTTCCCAATATATAGATCATACTTCTCCTCTTAATTCTTTATATAATCCTTAAGATTAAATCCATGGTAGACAGTCACAAATCCAACGAACAAGGATAAGAGAATAAATTCAATGGAATAAATAATCATATCATGCACTAATAATCAAAAGATTAATCTCAAGCTACATCCCTAACCATAACTAAAGTTTATAACCACTAAACATAATAAAAGCAAAACCAACACAAATTAATTTTAACATAAGGAAAGAATTAAAGAAATTGTCCTGGTCCTCCTCCAATCTTGCTCTCAGTTCTCTTTTGAGGCTGAGAAAGAATAAAATTACAAAAACTTAACGATAGTTTTTATAGTTATGCTTACAAAATAGAGTCTCGAGTTTCTTAAAGTTATGATTTAATGTATTCTCAAAAATTGTGTAAGAGAACTACCACACTAACATCAACACTGGTGCTAGTTTTGTTATAAAATTTTGGTTGCCTTAAGTTAACATAAAATTAACGTCAGTTTTATTTTGTAACTTTCTACGTGACAGCACGTCAAGTTCAATGTTTCTTACATATTCTACTCTGGCGCTAATTTTGTACTATTTCTCAACCTCTTAAACCTTATGAGCGATAGGCACCTATATCTTTGATGTGTCTAATGCCTTTTTTAATTGTTTCTCCAATTTCTCTAATTTGACACCTTTAAGCATGAATTTACCTCCAACATTTTCTACAAAATTATTGGCCTTTTAAGTTTTAATTAGCTTCTAAACGACTTTAAAATCTCCTTAATTGGACAACTATGAAGAAAGTTGCACTCAATTTTAAGATTTCTCTTTACATTTATCACCTACAATACAATGAACTACATATGAGAAAACATTATACAATCCATATAAAATGTACTATAAAAGTGCTAAATTACAACTAATTTAACCTTTAATAACATGTAAAACATAGCTGTATCACTATAAAGCAACTATTCAAGACTAAAAAATTTTATTGTAGTTTTATTACTTCTTAATATAGTAGACATTTAGCAATACAATTAGCTCAAATAATGCAAGGCAAACATATAAACTTGTAAAGGAGATGAATAAATATAGAAGAGCAAACAAGAGATGTGGACAGACCAAGTATAAAAAAGCAATGGTAAATGTTAGATGTGAAAAAAAAAAGCATAGCAAATGTCACCATTTAATTTTCTTTTTCTTACAGATTTGTAGATCCATTAACTACTTGAACTAAATTACAACTAAAAATAAGCATTGTTGATAAGAAGTTATTTTGATACATGAATTGGAATTATCTCTTTTGTTTTGGATATATTTTGGTACTTAAATAGGAAAATTAATATTTATTTTGTTTAACAGATGAAAAGTGAAAATTGCATAAAATTAGAGCATTATTGGCAAAAACAATGAATTTTAAAAAAAGTGGATAGATTATTACAGTGAATAAAGTGAGATCATGCTGTCATATTCACTTAAAGAGTTGGAGTTTAATTAGAAAACTTCTTTTCATCCCTATTATATGGGGGTCTGGATTGGTTTTAGACACGAGTCTTTGCAAGCTGGGATTAAACTATGGTTTAGGTAGAAAAACAAGCACAAGAAGGTCTAAACCCTCTCCAACCATTCTCTTTTCATTTTCTTCTTAGTTTTCTTTCAAACTTTCATCTTTCTTCTATCTTTGGTGTTGAAACTTAAGTCATATGTATCTAAACTCAATTATTCTAATTGAAGGGAATTCAAAACTCTAGTTATAATCTTGTAAGGCTTTGTTCTAAACTTTTATTGATGTTTTAATTCAAGTATTTCTTGTTTTGAGTTCTTATATTTGATGAATAATTAATATTGATAGATCTGATAAATTAATTTGATGTTAATTATTTTATAGCTATCAATGAATTAATTGATCGTAATTGTCATGAAAAATTGACACAAGTACCAAATAAGTTACTTATGAATTTGTATATTTGACTTATGATAAACAAGAAAACTAAGTTAAATAGTTACAGCTATCTCAATTATTTAATTTAAGGTTTAGTCTTTTTCATTAAACTTATTGCTATCATTTAATTGATATGGAATGCTATCATACTTAGCTAATTGATGGTAAGTTTTGGTTTGTATATTGGACTTGAATTAATTAATTTAGAAAAATTTGAGACTTATTATCACTATCCTAATATGTTTCAGACTAACTATTTGAAATGTGACAATTGAATGAGGTTTTTCCCTTGAATTTGAGTTAAGTATTCTTCAATTTCTCCCTTTTATATTTAGTTTATTATTTTGATTTCTTGTGAATTTTAGTTAATTAATCGAAACCCCCTACTTTTATTTTATTATTTGAAATTAAGAAACTAATGTTTAGTTCTCTTGGGATTTGATCTAGTTCCATAACTACTACAAGAAATTAAAGAGTTATAATTACTTTTAAGGGATCAAAATTTTGGCGCCTTTGATGGGGATTGCATTAAATTAGAACATTATTGATGAAAAACACGAATTTTGGAAAAACATGAACATATTAAATTAGAACATTATTGAAGAGTTGGAGTTTAATTAGGAAACTTTTTTCTATCCCTATTATATAGGGATTTTGATTTGTTTTATAAAAGAATCTTTGCAAGATAGGACTAGATTAGGGTTTAAGTAGAAAAATCAAGCATCATTTTTTTTGACTATTATAACTAATACTAACCAAAATGGTACAATACCCATAAGTTTGCGTTGACTGCTTTTTGTATCTTATTCATATTTTACAGGATCATGCATTAGTTTAAAAAGTCCAATTGTGTTAGATTGTGCTAAATGGTTAGTTTTATCCATAGGAAACAATTATAAATAATAAAACAAATTATATCAATATGTTGGACGTATATTTGATAAAAAAATGATGTAAATATGAAAATTTACAGCTTGATAACTACCAATTTTGAGATGAGTAGCTACCATTATTAAGAATATGCAATAGATCATTAACAAAAAGCTTATACAACTATTAAGAAGTGTTTATGATGTGATGAAAAATTTCAAAACTATACTTATAATACTTATTAACTTTCTAATTATAAAAGGATACTTATGATACAGCTGTCTAACTAAAAGAATTATAAGAGTGCTTTCTTTTCTTTAAACCATAAAGAAAGTCTAGCTTTATTATTAATTATTATTTGATTTATATCTTTATACTGTGATCATCAAAATTCATATGATAGACCATGTTTATAATTTAAAATTAACTTCTGCAATTGAAGTGCACATTATCTAGACATAGTAAAAGGAACTTAGAAAAAAAATGTTGTGAACGCTTCTAGTCCATGAATTATAAACTATTTGATACTAACCTATATAACAAACGCCCTATTAATTTAAGTTATATTCAACATTAAGCACATTCTGATATCTCATCGTGTGTAAACGAACTTGCATTGGCAGCAACAACCTTTAAAGCAAATGTTAAGCCCTGCACGTAGCGACCTTCCGAGTTTTACTTTAACCCATATTTTCTGTGAAGGTAACTAGTGCGCTGATTTCTTAGTTCGTTTGAGCTCGAGTATGGTACGTGGCGAGTGTGTGTGGCCTACTCTCCCTTCTGACATGCTTTATTTGTTACGCGCTAATACGCATGAGATCGCCTTTATTCGTCCTTAACTTCTATTTTGCCTTTGATGTACCCAAAAAAAAAAAGTGATCAACAAGCGTGCCACAATAACACCTGATGTGGATGCCATTTCAAACTCGGTCTAATTTGCGATAAACGAATACCTTTTGTGGACTGGACCCTTTTATATTTTTGGCAGTAGTGAAAAAACAATCTCGAATTCCTAATCTTTCAACTTTTTTGTTTTTTGTGTTGTTTTGTTAAGAAGTGTGGACTACACTTACAAGAAAAACGTTAAAAAGGCAGAAAGAAGAAACAAACGGTAATTACCTCTCGAAAAGCAAAACGACGCAGTTTTTTAACAAAAATTTAATTTTTAAATCCTGTCCAAAAGTCCGACTCCGGCTGTTTATTTTAGGTAATAATTTATGTTTATTTTATTAAATTATTACCTAAAATAATTTAATTTTAGGTAATAGTTTATTTTATTTAAATAATTTATTTAAACATAAATTATATAAGTCATTACGTATCTATAAATACTATTTTACATTGGTTTTATCGTCGAAGATATGCGGCTTGGCGCAGAATTTGGCTTTTTCGTAAACACACTAAACAACGCGAAACGCACTACGAGGCAAAACATACAATAATGCTAAAGTTTGATTGAATACTTGACAAGGCAGGCAAAACAAGTTAAAAAATATCAACAGTACCTTAGTTACATGATATAAAGAGTGGTGTGTTTATTAAGGTATTTATTAAAATTCAATATGGAGCGGACTTTACTGAATAAAGTTAGGGTAGTTGTCACTTCCTTCTCAGATTTCACTGCATATTATGGCACAAACCAAAACAAACCCTGAAACGTGCGAATAAGTAAATGACAAATTCAATTTTGGGGGAGAGCTTTTCGCTAGTACTCTGTCCACAGACCAGATCTAGACTAGGTAAGGAAAATCAGGTGACTGAAACTGAACATCTAACACTTTCCTTGGTTATCTTAGCATTCGTAATTGAAGACGCTACAATAAAGTAGACAATTGGCTAAAAAAAGGCTAATTGTCTAATAGCGTCGCCTAAAGTTATTTGTGACCTTTCTGTTTCATTGCATAAAGCCTATACGCAATAATTATAGACAAAAATTATTAGTTACGAAATTTTTTTGTAACTAAAGCATTATAAAACATAACTAATAGTTTTTGACCACATTTTCGTCTTCATAGCTATATATTATTAACTACTTTATAACATAGCAAAATTATATTAACTATGTTTTTTTAATAACATAGCTAAATATTTTTTTCTACCTTTTTTATAATGTAGCCAATTTTTAGTTGTTACGTTTTTAATAATGTCGTGATATGTTATTGGTTACATTTTTAATCTATGATATTGAACAACATGTTTTGTATGTAATGTATCGACAAGTTTT
>JANKYF010000007.1:47848860-47862153 GCA_029829435.1 Erythroxylum hondense | reverse complement strand
TAGAGTCGTGGGTTGAAGTGATTGTAGTAATTGGAGATGCCCTAATAGGATAAACAACACGTGTTCTTATTTTAAATATTTCGTTTGGTCGATGTGTTTTAAATGAAGTTCAGATCTTCTATTTAATATTAACATGTTTTATTGTGTCTAATGAATCTCAGTCATTTATTTATGTGGATCTTATATAGGTCACGCGTGAATCCCACATAAATTTCGTAAAATAAATAACTGAAATTTTATGAGGTAGAATAAAACAAAGTAACAGTGGATAGAAAATCTTGAGTGTTCTTCCGACGCTGTTTCCTGTCATGTTGAGACGTCGTCGTCTGTTCCTGACTTTCTTCACAAGCTTACCTATTTTTTCGCAACAAAATACCCAATTAAATTGTTGTTCCTTTATTTGTCTCATTCTCTTCTCCCTTAGTTTTATCTATCTATCTATCCATTTAAATTTTAAATTAACACAATAAGAATTACTCATTTAAATTTGAAAATATTGTTAGTATTTTAATTTGAGTTAATATCTTCTTTTTAAATATTACGATATTTAATGTTGTATTTACTAATTAATTAATTAACATCGCCGCTCTCTCTCTCTCTTCTTTTACAGGGATTTGCCTCTCCATGTCTCTCTCTCTCTCTTCCTCTTTCTCTCTAAATTTGATTCCGGAAACATAAAAGGGGTTTCTTGTTGTTTCTGTTATCAATCACTCATATCCAGACAAAGATTGGGTTCTTTTGGAGATTTCGTGAGTTCAAGCTTATAGGTTTGAAGAGATTTTTTCTTTTCCCCATTTTGAGCTACAGTTATCGAATTTGCCTTGCACTTGAATTGGGTTTTGTTTATAGTTAGCGTTTTGCTCTATTGGAAGAGTCTCTGCATGCCAATTGAAATTAATTCCATTTTTCCCAATATAATTATGAAGTATACAAATTGAATCGAATTATTTTTCTCAGTGTAGGGCTGATGTTCACGGATCCAGAGTGAAGCTTTTTAAAGTGTGGGCTTTTAAAGGGAATGCACAAAATGATGAAGTAGAAAGAGAAGAAACGGATCCAAAAATTTCTAAAACTATAGAACTTTTTTATGTGAATTAGGTTTTGAGAATGGAATCATTGGTGAAGAAATATCAACAAAGATTCAGGAAGGTGAGAGAAGAAATGGACCGATGGGAGCAGCTTCAATCTCGATTAATTTCACTCTTTCAGAATGCTTCTTCTATAATTGAGAGGTTACAGGTGATTCAAAATCCAAAGAATTACGATTCCTGTGACATTAGAGATGCTGTTTTGAGAAAGCAACTGGAGTCCTTGCAGGCTATTCTTGTTTCCATTAGCAGGACACTGGAAGGACTCCACGGAGTTGTTTTGTTTCTTGAGAAGATGTATAATGATGGTAGACAATTTGCTAGGGGAGGGTCCGATCAACTCACGACAAAACAGTTGCAACAACGAGTTGGCATCAAACCATGTCTGCAAGATTGTTTGAATGGCCTTATGCTTCTTTATGAGATGCATCGCTCTGAGTATCTACTAAAATTATCACTATCTTCTGCACTTTCAACACTTGCATTGAGACCCACATCCAGTGATCTAAGCGCACTCCACCAACTCTTGGTTGATCAACCTAACATCCCCAAGGAGGAAGTGCAATCCATCTTTGATACCATCTTCGCGGAAGAGATTTGTTAATGTGATCTTGCTCTTGAATGCCCTTCCAATCCTTGCTGTCATCTGCATTTGGTCACTCTCAAGCTTCCTCATGAAGGTTTTTCCCTCATGAAGGTTTTCCTCTCTATGGGAGGAATTACTGATTGATTCACAATTATAATTACATTTGTGGTAAAATAGCGCACTTCTTCTTTAAACTCTGAGCTGGGACATGTTCTGTTTGACCCCTTAGTGGCTAGAGTGGAACTCAAAAGAATTGATCGTCCAAGGCAGAAGATTGTGGTAGGCTTATTCTGATGAAGATGCAAAACTAACAGACAACTAGTCTTAAAGTTCCATGCCTCAAACCCGACTGTTTAAAACCTGCAGTTGCCTATTTCTTTTTCATTTTTCTCTAGTATGATACCTTCATATTTCTTTACAGTAAGTTCTGTCAACATCGTTTGTTACTTTAACTCATGTTGTAGAACAAGTCGTATACTCGATTGAGTAACATAGAGAGTACTGAGGCTTAGCATTTATGTTTCAACTGATCTGAGTTATCAAAATCTTGTCTGCAAATTTTTTTATGAGATCGTTATTCACAGGTGGAAAGCCATTTTAAAAGCCATAATGGCTTTTGTGATTTCTTTCCCTCCATAATGGGTAGATACAGTAGTTAAAAGCCATTTTAAGGATGACTCCATTATTTCTCAACTTACTGATCGTTTCACTCATTCAGTCTAGAATAAACATCCAGTCAGTAACCATATAAAAACACATTTCACAATTGTTGTATTCTAGACTGAAGTGTCACTGAAAAGTTATATTGGAAGAAAAGACGAGAAATAGTTTCAGGAGTTGACTTGCACAATGGGCAGAAAAGGTTTGTTAGGCCAAAACACCTATCTTGGTCCTTAAATCTCTATTTAACTGTCGGGGCTTTAGGAATTAAGGTTTTCTCTCATACCATCTTGTACCAGTTCACTTTAAGGCTATGTTTAGTTAGGTGGTTGTTAATAAAATGGAATGTAACATAATATTATTCCATCGTTTATGAGGGGGGTTTACAATAAAATGAAATGGAATAGGATGGAATGGGAGGGTTTCATATTATATCTCATTTCATTCTAAATAGTAAAAATAAGTAACTTTCAATTTGAGAGGTTTATGACGAAATGTAAAATTATAAACAACATTTTACTATATTATATTATAAACCTTTCTTTCAAACAACATTTTACTATATTATATTATGAACTTTTTTATCTCTCTCAAACAACAATTTTCTAATATTCCATTCATTTACATTTTATTCTATTAAAAACCTTACATCCAACTAAACATAACGTAAGAAATCTAAGCCTAAAGATTTCCATGCAAAGGGAGTTCCATACACTTTTTTGTTACTCATTTGTTTTACGTGAATAATTAGGAAAGAATTGAACTAACCTTCTTGCACTCCTCCCACTGAACCACCAATTTTGCCTATGTATAACTGATTTAACTTTGGAGTTAAAAGGAAATATATGTCTTAGCTTATTTAATTCCTCGCTTATCTCAAGAGGGCTACCATTAATTCAATTATCATACCAAAGTTAGGCAAAGTCCACATTTCCCACTCGATATTTAATAAGAGGATGGATAATTTCCTTTTTCCTTTTTAACCAAGCTCTAAGAATTCACTTCCTATCCTTAATTTCCAAAATGAGGTATCCTTTATATAATATTCGTTTACCCATTTGGACTTTAGCTATCAAAATTGTTTGAATCATCTGAATTGAGGCTAATTCTATCCCACGTTCCTTTTTATTAAGGCATAATGTTTTCCATCTTACTTTAGTTCTCTTGGAGTTTTTTGCTTTACTAGGTCACAAGAAGTTTCTAATGCATTTTTCAATCTCCCTATTAAGCCTTATAGGTAAGAAAAGATGAGAACTCCAATGGTTGTGCAAATTCCTCAAGACTAAAGACATAAACTGCAACCTCCCAATATAAGATAAAAACCTATTTTATGTCAATTGTTAATTATATTTTTAAAAATATCTAGATGGGGAAGGAATTCTTCATATCTTTGTTTCTTGGAAGATATTGGGCCTCCCAAAATTTTAAAAGGCGCGTCGTTAATCTCTAATCCTACTATTGAGCTCAGTTAATTCCTATTAAGAACATCCCTTGATATATAAATTTTGCTCTTCTGATAGTTCATCTTCAATTGCAATATATTTGAGAAGACCTCTAAATTGTTCATAAGAATCTTCAGTGAGTAGGGATCCACTCTAAGTAAAATTAAATCATTTGTGAAAGTCAAATGAGTGATTTTCATCTCCCTACATTTTTGGTGGTATATGAATCTTATGTCATTTTTTGTCTTCACTTGGATAACTCTAGATAGGACCTCAATAACTAAAGTGAATAGGCAGGAGGAAAGATGATCTCCTTACCTAATTCCTTTAGTTGATTTGAGTAACTAGGCAGGCCGTCCATTAATTAGAATATTGAAGGAAGCCAAGGTTATACAAGAATGTATCCATTCTATCACTTTAGGGGATAATCAAATGTCTATAAACTCTTAAGTATGAAGCTCTACTGAATAGTATATGTTGGGAGATATCCACCCGAATATTTCCTAGGTGTTAATGACTCCCACAAAGTTAGCTAAATTAGATCAATTATAATATTATATACAGCTATTAGTTTCCTAAAATAGCTCTTTGTACTCCTATAAATACTTGTATTTAATGTATTGACAGACAGGGTAATAAAAAATACCTCTATTTAGGTTGTAGTTTCTACATAGTATCAGAGCATACCCAAAAAGACCTAAACCCTAGCTGCCACCTAATTTTTCTAATCCTACCCACTTATGTCAATCATGTCCGACATCTCTGAATCCTCCAACCCACCCATTCAAACACCTCCACCTCATAATCTTACCTTAGATTCTCATTCCATTCAGATCGTGATTATATGACTGAATGGAGAGAATTTTCTTCGCTGGTTCCAATCAGTCAAAATGTATATCCGTGATAGAGGCAAGATTAGATATTTGACTAGTAACAAGAAGGAACCTACTGCTAATGATCCTGCACATGGAATATGGGATGCTAAAAACTCTACGAATGTGAAGTGGCTGGAGAATTTTATAGAGCAGGATATTAACTCTAACTGCATGTGTTACCATACAACTAAGGAGATGCGGGATAATATGAATTAAATGTATTCTGATTTGGGAAACCAGTTCCAGGTGTACGAACTGAATCTGAAATTGAGTGAGATCCGCCAAGGTGAGGACAACGTTACTAAATACTTTAATTCTATAAAATGTTTATGACAAGACTTAGATTTGTTTAATGACTATGAATAGAAATCCCCTGATGACTGTAATCATTATTGAAAAACAATAGAGGATAATCGAATCTTTAAGTTATTGATTGGCCTTAATGTTGAGTTTGATAAGGTTAGAGGCAGGATTATTAGGAAACAACCACTCCCATCCGTTGGGGAAGTCTTCATAGAAGTCCACTGTGAAGAAACTAGCCAACTTATGATGCTTGGTAAGTGAAATCCTACACCTACTATTGAAAACTCAGACTTGGCTGCTGGAAATGCTATTGGTTGTGCTAAGAAGATTGAGGAGAAGACACAAGTTTGGTGTGACTATTGCAATAAAGCTCATCATACCTGTGAAATATGCTGGAAACTCTATAGAAAACTTGCAAATTGGAAGGGATCACATGAAGGAAATTTTAATAAAACTCCATCAACCTATGAGGTTAATTTGGGACTATTCACTCAGGACTAGATTAACCACATCCTGAAGCTGTTAAAGCCCAAATCTAAGTCCTCAAGTGCTCTTAATGCCTCTGTTTCACAAAAAAATAGTGATTTTAATGCCTTGTCATGTTCCTTTCCATACAATTCCACTCCTTGGATCATTGATTCAGGAGAATCTGACCATACTACCAATTCTTTTAATTTATTTCATACATATAACCCTTGTTCTGGCCATGAAAAAATGGTGTAGCAGAAGGGTCATTTTCTCCTATAGCTAGAAAAGATTCGATTACTCTGTCTCCTAATATCTGCCTTAAGTATGTTCTTCATGTCCCTAAACTAGCTTGTAATCTACCATCTATGAGCAAACTAGCCTATGACTATAACATTACTTTTTTTTATTCATATTAAGTTTTTCAGGAACAAACTTTTAAGAAGATAATTGGCAGTGCTAAGTTGATAGATGATCTCTACTGCTTCGTTGATGACAACTTGAAGAATAAAGAAGCTCGTGACTTAAGTGGTATTTGTTCTAACCCTGCTAAAGAACATATTTTGCTTTGGCATAATATTAGGACATCCTAGTTTCTCATATCTTAAAAGGCTATTGCCTCATTTATTTAAATCTGTGGATTGTTCAAAATTTTATTGTGAGCATTGCATTTTATCCAAAAGTCATTAGACTATTTACCCTACAAAACCATATCAACCCTCTAATCCATTTTACCTAATTCGTAGTGATGTTTAAGGTCCATCTCGTGTTAAAACCCTTTCTAGAAAAAAAATGGTTTGTAACTTTTATCGATGATCATACTCAATTATGTTGAGTCTATTTAATGCACGAAAATTTTGAGCAACAAGTTGCTCAAAATTTTCAAAACTTTTACGCCATGATTGAAACTCAATTTCATACAAATTGGTATACTTTATGCTAACAATGGTACCAAGTATTTTAATTAAGTCCTTGGAAAGTTTAGTAAACTTAAAGGTATTGTTCACTAATCAACTTGTATTAACACCACTCAACAAAATGTCATTACATAAAGGAAAAATAAACATTTACTAGAAGTATCTTGGGCCATTATGTTTTCTATAAATGTGGCAAAATATCTTTAGGGTAAGGTTGTTTTGACTAAATCATACTTAATCAATCGAATGCCTAGCTATGTTTTACATTATGCTACATCCTTAGATGTGTTTAAACAACATTTTCCTAAAAATCGACTTTATTCTACTTTTCCCTTTAAGGTTTTTGGGTGTACTATGTATGTTCATACCTTGACTAGGGGAAACTCCAAACTAGAGCCTAGAGTTGAAAATTTTGTATTTATTAGGTATGCTCCTAGTCAAGGGGGTTATAAGTGTTACAACCCTTCCATGCAAAAAATTGTTGTATTCATAGATGTTACTTTCCTAAAACATCAAAAAAGTTTCCTTCAGGATAGAACTCTAATGAAGCACAAAATTTTTGGGATGTTACTATTACTTCGAACCCCCTACCCACAGTCATTATTAATCATAATATAATCTCTGATAATGAAGGCAAATAAACTATTCCTAATATGTCCATGCCAAGAAAACCTAGTTCAACTACATGGAGAGAAATACTACCGTCTATTCCCAAGGAATGGAATATTGAGCTTTGTCTTTATACTAAGAAAAAGACTCAATTAAGAAGTAGAGAACAACTACCTCATCACTGCACGACCTCTCAATCCCTTTGGAGAATGAACCTAGGAACAACTCTAATTTAGGTAACTCTTTTGCTACTTTACCCCTTGTTATGCTTAGTAATTATCAATCTATACCTACTGACCTACAAATTACCAGTGATTTTTTTTACTGATTTCTTTACTGATAGTTATCTAACCATAACATTTAGGAAAGGGAAGTGAGTTTGTACCAACCATCCCATATCAAAGTACCTATCTTATGGAAAACTATCACACAAATACAACTCCTTTATCTCTAAAATAACTAACCTGTTTGTACCAAGGAACATTCAAGAAGCACTTCAAGTTCTAGATTGGAGATCAACTATTATGGAAGAGGTAAATGCATTTGAGAAGAATGGAACTTGGGAACCTATTTATTCCCATAGAGATATAAAGTTGGTAGGGTGCAAGTGGTTATTCATTATTAAATTCAAGGATAATGGTAGTGTGGGAAGGCTAAAGGTAAGAATGGTTGCTAAGGGGTTAACTCAAAGCTATGACTACCAAGAGATGTTTGCTCCTAAAGATAAATACTATTTGGGTGTTATTGTCCTTGAATGTAAATTTTAAGTGGACTTCACATAAAATAGATGTCAAAAATGCATTTCTTAATGTAGACTTAAAGTAAGAAGTCTTTATAAGCTTGTCTCCAGGATTTGAGGATACCTATGGGAGGAATAAGGTGTGCAAGCTAAAGAAGTCATTATATGGCATAAAATAGTCCCCTAGAGCATGGTTTGATAGATTTGGAAGGGTTGTGAAGAGCTATGGATACTATCAGGGTCAAGTTACATTATTCTACAAGCGGTCCAAAGTAGGTAAACTATCTATCCTTATTGTTTACGTGGATGATGTCATTCTAACTTGAGATGATGTACCTAAAATAGTAGAGTTGAAGAAGAGATAAGCTAAAGAATTTGAAATTAAAGACCTTGGATCCCTCAAATACTTCCTTCGAATGGAGTTTGCTAGATCAAAAGATGGTATATTTATGAAATAGAGGAAATGTATTCTAGATATGTTAAAGAAAACTAGATTAAAAGGTTGCAAGGCACCCAATATGCCTGTTAAAATAGGTGTGAATCTTAGCCCCCCTCAATCTAAAAATATTGTTAATAAGGAGAGATATCAGTGGCTGGTTGGGAGATTAATATATTTGTCACACACCATATTTGATTTAGCTTTTGTCGTAAGCTTAGTGAGTCAATTTATACATTCACCAGGTCGAGAACAATTGGTGCTATATATAAGATACTACGATATCTAAAAGGAACTCCCAGGCAAGTTTAATGTTTCGTAAGCAAAACAATCTTTAAGTTGAAGTCTATACTGACACTGGTTGGGTAGGGAGTGCAACTAATAAAAGATCAATTTTAGGTTCTTGCACATTTGTTAGTGGTAACTTGGCAGAGTAAAAAACAAGTGTTGTTGCAAGAAGCAGTGCCAAAGTTGAGTTTCAATCAATGGCCCATAGAATTTGTAAAGTTTTATGGATTAAAGGGGTACTAGAGGAATTGCAAATTCCTATTTTAGTTCTTATAAAGGTGTATTGTGATAACAAGGCTATAATTTCATTTGCATACAACCTGGTCCTTCATGATAGAACAAAAATGTTGAAGTTGATAGGTACTTCATTAAGGAGAAGATTGAAAAGGATTAATTTATGTTTCTTATATACCGACCTCACAACAGGTAACTGATATTCTTACAAAGGGGTTGTGCAAGAGGTAGTTTAGTGTTTTAGTTACCAAGCTGGCTATGGAAGACATCTACAAGCCAGCTTTAGGGGTAGTGTTGGGAGATATCCACTTTAATATTTCCTAAGTATTAATGACTCATAAAAGTTAGCTAAATAGATCAATTAGAATATTATATACAGTTGTTAGTTTCTTAAAACAGCTCTTTGTACTCCTATAAATACTTGTACCTATGTATTGACAGACAGGGCAACAAGAAATACCTCTATTTAGTTTGTAGTTTCTACAGTATCAAAAACCTTATAAAGGTCAACCTTTAACCCACAACTTTTAATGGGTCTTTTGGTTTCATAATCCTTTAACAAGTCTTGAATCATTAGTATGTCATCTTTGATACTTCTGCCTAGAATGAAAGTCTCTTATGTTATATAAAAACTCTTTGAACCTTCGAGCTATCAGCATTAAGATGACCTTGTATATTAGGTTACAATAAGAGATCGACTTATGGTTATTCATAGCACTGGGGTTTGAATTCTTTGGAATAAGGCTAATAAATGCTTTGCTCATCTCTTTCAGAATTTTACCTTTGGAAAAGAATTCATTTACCACTTTTGTGTTTAACCCACTAGCAATAGCCTAAGTTCACGAGAAAAAGTGAGCATTAAAACTATCTAACCTAAGAGACTTGTTCAATTTCATGTTGAATATAACCTCTTTAATTTCCTACCCCATTATTAGCCTAATAAATTATTCTTTGTTTCCTGGCTTAAACAGTCAATTACAAAAGGTTCAAGATCATTCAATTTGCATTCTACCTCCTCACTTATACCCCATAGTTTTTAGTAATATCTACTTGTAGTTTCTTCAATTTCCCCTTTACTATGACATTGTCTTCCCTCCTCATTTAATATGCAAGTAATCTTATTTATATTCCTTCGGCCCAGGATTGAGGAGTGAAAAAACTTTGAATTGAAATCACCCCCATTAATCCATCTCTATGTTGCCTTCTATTTTAGCAAGCAATGTTATTGGTAAAGTGTCATGTTAAATTTCAGTAAACTCTTTGCTTCTTTAATTCTAAGAGATTAGACATGAGGGTTTTGGTAACAATCATCCTAAGCTCCCCATAAATTATCCTTAGCTTTCTATAAATTTTCGGTCGTGTCAATACCCTTTACAACACCTGTGATTATCTCCTTAACACATTGTAGTTTCCTTATAAGTTGTCATGCCTTGCAACCCATTACTTCCTCATCTTATATCTCTTTTACCAACTCCACGAAGCCCTCTTTTTCAATACAAAAATTAAAGAATTTAAAGGGGCCTTTTGGGCTAGGTTGCTTAACTCAATAATGGAGTGATGAGAACATAAAAGTTCTCTTAACCAGGCATTAATAAGAATATGCGAGAAGATTATACTTAGCAATTATAAAAGAAGAAGAGGAAGATTTAAGAAAAATTAGGAGGAAGTAATTAGGAATGATATGGCCCTATAGAAACTTAATAAAGATTTGGACCTTAATAAAAAAATTTGGCGAACTAGGATATGAATAAATGACCTTATATAGAAAAGCCTTTCTCTTTTTATAAACCTTTTAAACCTTTTTCTTCCATTCTTGTATCTTTTAGTTAGCCTAAATTCTTTTATTTGTAACACTTGCTCTTTTAGTTATTTTTATTTATTTATGTTTAATTATTTGTTCATTTTATTTACTTTTTTATATGTTTATTTACTTATTAACTTTTATCTTCATCTTTTATATTTTTTACTTTTAAATTTTTATTTTTCATTTATGTAGTTATTTGTTTATGTATTTTGCTATTATTTTTAACTGTTTTTAAAAACTTTTTTCCTTGATTTATCAAAAATAACCTATCTATTAGTTAGGAGGGATAAGGCTGCATATTTTTTTTGACCTTTTTAGATCCCTAGTTTAGTGAAATTTTACTAGAAGGTTATTGTTATTGTTGTTGTTTATATTAATTTATCTAAAATAATTTAATTATGAGAGAAAATCCTTTTAAAACCTTTGCTTGATTATAATTATTGATTTGATAACTAATTTAATTTAATAGTTCAACTCTTAAAAATTAAATTAAATTTCATAAGTATCATAGTAAAGTTAATCCTTTAAAAAACAAGTTTTCAAATATTTGAGAATAACTTTTCTACATTTATTAGGAAGTTAAACTAATTTAATAAAAACTAAAGGAAAAAAAGGTATATTAATGGGACTATCTAACCATTAGATGTTGGTTTCCCTTATCATTTTTATATAAGCTATGGTTTTCTTTGTCCTGGCCCGTCGCCCTCCTGCTTTCACTCTTATTTGTTACTTCATAAGTTGCCATCTCCTCTGTTTTTCATTGCCTCCCTTGCCCGCTGGCGATTCTTCTCCTTATGTGAATTTAGCCCTTGTTAGCAGTGATAGTTGCCATTGGCAAGCGTCCCCACTAGCGAAAGTAGTCGCTAATGTAAGAAGTGCCTTCTGTTGGTGGTGAGATGAGGCTTCTCAACCTTATCCTTTAGTCGATTCACCCAAAACCAGTGCAACCTAAAACTATAAAATAAACACACAAGCTCAATCACTAACAGGATGTTTAGAATGGTATGAATTCAATTCAATTCAAGTGTTTGGAAACAAAAAAAAAGGGATGAGTTTAATTCATACATGAATTGAAACCTATCATTCTTTATAAATTGAATTCACCTGAAAAAACATCGGAATTGAATTACGAACTAAAACTTCAATTCTTATTTTGAACGTTGAAAATATGCTTTCAATAATACCCATCTAATCATACCATATATCTCTTCACCTCAAGCATCCCCTCCCACCTCAAACAGTCTCTTCCACCAAGAAACGGAACAACACCTTCTTCACAATTCAGCACCTTCTATCATACCCAAAATTTTCCTTTTCCTTGTTCATGAGTGTCTTTTCCTTTTTCATTTTTTTTGTCTATGATCATTGTTCTCTTTTAGTTTTCTATTGTCTTCATAGCTCAGTCTAGCCTAATGTCATTTACAATCAATTTTTTCTTTTCATTTTAATAATGAACTTTTTTATGATATCACTTATAATGAAATTGATGTTTATAACTTGATCTATGTAATTGTGAATGTTTATCATTTAATAAGATTATTTTTTAATCAAAGGTAAAAATGTCATATGAAATAATTGAATTCATTTTGATCGTGTTCCAAACAGTGTAATTCAATGTAATTCTAATATTATTGGGTTTGTTCCAAACAATATAAATTGAATTCAATTCAATCTTATTAATATAATTGAATCCAATTTATTAATGAATTCAATTCGAAAGCTTCTAAACGGCTAGTAAGTTTTCAAAAAAGAAAATGCACACAGTTATCTAAAAACATATTTTTCAGCAACTAAAAGCTGCGAGAAATGCATCTTGTGTTTTCCAAATTGCGAGTTTTTCAAGACATAAATGGTAAGAGTATTACCAATTTCCCAACTACACAATTAGATTCCTCAAATTATCTTATTTGGTCAAACCAAATTCAAGCAATTCTTACCGTATCCGATCTCCTCCGCAACGTTGATGGAACATCTTGTCAAAGGAGCACATACTAGGAGTAGAAGCTTCGTCATCCTACCATGAAGATCTACCCAGAGCTGCAACAACCACAAACAAGGAAGGAGCCTCTTCTGGTTTTTACACAAAGGAAGAATGAAGGAGACGCTACTTACTTTTACCTGGGACCCAACTAATTAGGAAAAGGCCTCACCTTTTTTTTGCTCCGAGCCCAACGCCTTGTAATACTCATTAACGACCTGTCATTCTAGATAGTTCTCTATTGTCTTTTGTCTGTAAGCGTGCCTATATAAAGTCTTCCACTGTTTAATAAATGCTTGAGGCAAAAGGGAAAAAGTTGGTCCCACCTCCGTTGATTTTGTCACATCTTTTGCACCACCTACCTCAGATGTTGACCCTTTGTCTCCAGAATTTATTAAGTAATGACAATAAAATGGACCAGCTTGTTTATTGCTTCCCCAGTGCTTCCCTCTCCACCTCCATCATCTGACTTGCTCTTTTTCACTGCACTTACATGAACTCTGGGTTTAGATTGGAAAGACATTTCGTGCAACATTTCCAGCTCTCAAAGTTCTCTCCTCCAGCAGAAACTTCATACTTTGAAGAAAGGCTAGTACTGATCACCAAATATCTTTCCTCCATGGTCGCTATTGGAGATAATATTTCAAATGATGCCTTAAATGAACTAACAAAATACCGATTAAATTATTATTATAAATACCTCGAAAGAGTTGGCAAATGACTCTTCTGACTTAAGTGAAATAGCGGATTCGATCCCCTCTTATGTATGTAGCCGTTTAAAAACTTGATGCTAGAGCTTTATCTCCTTCAAGAGACCTACCCAATTTTAAAGAGGATTAATCTAAATATAATGAGTTAAATGTATCTTT
>JANKYF010000007.1:47819942-47832285 GCA_029829435.1 Erythroxylum hondense | reverse complement strand
TAATAATTAAATAATTAAAAGTACATAAAGATAAAAATATCTTTTATTGAATAAAACAAATTTTAGACAATTAAAAATACAACCAAAATTGACAGTAAGGGCATAAACTAACAGTAGAACCGTTATTTCCTAATGGAAACTTCCTCCATATTGCTCGTCTTCATGTTGCATGACCTCTTAAACATTACAACATTGAATTCCTAATCCTTTGCCTTCCATGCAGTGATAGTACCAATGTCTACTTATCGTTATTTCTATATTATATTGCTACTTGACATCTCTTCCAATTTGGTGATATGAAAAGCAAATTGAATCATTTTTTTTTACCCATGAGATGTTTTAGGAGGGTCCCAATTATGAGAAGACACCTTTAAACTATTCACACCCAAACTAATCTTTGTTCAAGCCAGACAAGTCATTTGTAGAAGGTAAACTTTTGATCTCAAATTTTAAATAGCTACATACATAAGAGAAGATTTAAACCCGCAACTTCACTTAAGCAAATTGAATTATTATCTCCACATAAGCCTAGAGGCAGATCTTGCGCTACTTTACTTATGAAGCTGGCATGTATCATGGCTCTTGAAAAGGTGCTCTATAACTAACATAGCAGTGGGCTGAAAAAAAAAAGACGTTAGCTAGCTAATTTAGTGTACAGTGACTTTTCTAATAATAGGGATGTATTCCTTTGTCCCAAAATATCCTGGCTCCTCTGTCCTATTTACATCTAAATCATCCATTTATTATGACTTAGATGCAAATGAGACAAGGAAGTCAGGATATTATGGGACAGAGAATCTCAAGGCCTAATAATAAGGTCAGCCTCGTAGCTTCAACTTATACAAGGTGCTGTTCGCTTTCTCTCAGCCACTAATGACTTAGTAGTAGTCGACATTCCTCATCACGCCTCCTAAAAACTACTTTAAGAATCCAAAGCTGACGCTTGGATGTTGCTGTGACGCTTTTGTTGCAGGGATGCTTGAGTGCTTCTGCTAGGTGGGGTCAGTCTATATTCCAGAAAAGGGGTGATGCATCTCATAAAGAAGCACAAGGCCATCTAAGCAATCTTGAAGGCGTGGTTGATGCCAATTCGTCATTACAGCTGTTTTGTTGTGAACCGATCAGACCTTCTAACAATTTGCCTACCATCATTATACATCCTCTTAAGAAACAAAACAAAGCCACGGAGTCCTTCCGGTGTCCTGTTAACTGAAACAAAAATAACTTGAAAGGATTCCAGTTGTTTTCTCAAAGCATCTCTAATGTCAAAGGAATCGTAATTTTTAGGTTCCTCAGTCACCTGTAGCCTCTCGATCATCAGAAGCATTCAAACCAAATTCTTAGGTTCCTCAGTCACCTGTAGCCTCTCGATTATAAAATAAGCATTCTGAAATAGTTAAATTAATCGAGATTGAAGCTGCCCCGTCGGTCCATTTCATATCTCACCAGTGATTCCATTCTGAAACTCTAATTCACAGCTGCTTTGAACAATATATAGATGCACACTGTACCACTCAAATGCCCCAAAATGCATGCGGAAATGTCAGGGAAGGGAAAGAAAGAACCTTTTAACCTTCCACACACAGAAATGGACTATGCTTCTTACATTGGATTGACTAAGATGTAAGGGTACGATTTGTCCAAGGTTCTAACTTTGCTTTAAACCCAAAAGACAGAGAAGCCGCTCGTCCTCGTCACTCCCCATCCAACTTCTATGGGTTCTTGTCTTTCACCCTTTGAAAACCTCCTATATAACCTGCCTAGTTCCTCGAATGTTCCGAATTCTTAAAGTTCTCGTCTTTCCCTATCTTCGCCGGGGAAAGTTATATGGCCAACTTTAAGATATCACCATATGAAATGGGTATGCCTTAAATCAGTCAATATGAACCCACTAAAAGTCAGGGATAGTCGGATAGACAGGTCTGTGGTCGCCACCACCTCCGAGTAGATAATAATAGGTTAATGTATATGGCTCTCAAGGTTGGCCCATCTTCATTTTCTTGTGTGGCATCATCACTTTCTTCGCCCTGTAGAAAGCCAAAGAGAAGGTCGCAGGTACCTCTTTTATCAATAAATAAATATTTTCTGCAACGTCATTGAGAGTTTTGATTAGTATGCGTGAGAAATTTTGGTAGCGAACTGGTTTTGCTTTTAGCCTTTGACTTCGGTTTGAAAGTTTTGTGTCCTGGCGACTTTTTGTTGTAACGGATCGGATAGCTTGAGTTATGAAACTTCTGATTCTGGCCTATCCATGGTTGAAATATTGGATTTAGCTTCTGTATTGTAGTCGTAACGGACTCATCGCGCGAAGTTGGTAATGTTTGGATGATACTGCTGAGGATATCTAACATCCGAGGGGAATTGGCTTAAGTTTTAATGTGCATTCTTGTGAGATAGCTCGATGCTTTCGCGTAAACATTTGGTTAAGGGACAATTTGATCGCTGGTTCATTGGTGCATTGTGTAAACGAAAAAGACTTTTGTAAAGATTCTAAAATGTGAGACATATTTGATGTGAATTATGTTCAGGTGAGGAAGAATCAATCTTCGGTGCCCAGAACAGAATCAGGAATGCTGTTGTCATTCTTACAGAGTGATTGTTGGAGTAGATGCACATAGACAGAAGAAAATTCATATTTACTCATTCCCTTAACTTTCTTCAAAGGATTAAGGCATGGTAAAAACTTTACATCGGCGTACGTTTGTGTGTGTTAAATAGTTCGTTCATATTTATACATTAACTTGCTTGGAGTCCCAATTTCTTGTTCTTTATTTTATTTTCCCTTTCTCTTTTCTCTGAGCAGATTGATTGGAGGAATAGCTGGAAATGAGAATTCACTAACTAAGTGTGTGTGAAATGTGGAAGTGTGTGTTTTTGAGAAATTCTTTCACTTGTATGTTAACTTGCTCGAAGTCCTAACTCCTTTTCTTTTCCACTTTTCCCTTTCTGCTTTTCCTTTTTTTTCCCCAGTGGGGTTATAGGAGGAAGATCCGCAAATGACTGTCAACTCTTTACTGCCTGCATTATGATACCTAATCATTAGGCTAATAACCTAGTAGCAGAGTAATGTACTAGGTTTCTAAAGCTTACACTGCACTATTGTTATGTTAAGAGACACCTAATGATATAAGTAACTAGCGGTTGACAGTTGAACATATGTATTGGTGAATTTTGTTCACTATTTGACTTCTTGGTTTTGTTTGCTATGCTTTCCTTGTCTCTTTGTATGAGAAGCTGCATAACAAATTTTCTGACTTCTACAACCCATTTTTGGCTTTCCAGCTGTACTTATCAGGAAAACAATGTCATGGACTACACTGTTGTTCTCACAAGCTTAGAAATGCCAAAGGTAAGTTCTAGTGAAAGCTCTAAAATTTTGTCCAATTTTATTATTTGACAGAAATGCTATTTGTTCCTAAGCATTTTACATGATGACTTGAATGGTAGTAATATAGGAGCTCTTATTCTGTACTTAACAGGGTTTCTTCCTGCTAAAATATGAGGTTAGTTCTTGACAGATGGTACTTGAACGTGATCTAATAATCTACTTGTTAACGGTGACTAGTTAACTTGTACCACTGCATAGACGGCCTGGCAAAACTAAGGGGAAAGTTTGCAGTTAGGGAAAGTGTACTGTTTGCAACTACAGAAGAAGAGCCTTTATTGAATGGGGCTGAAACAAATGCATCAGAGCATGAAGATCTTGATTCCTATCCTGAAGCTCCCTCTTCCACTGGCAGTTCACGGAATAGTTTCCAGGGAATCAATGGAAAACCAGGCTTCATCTCATTTTACAATCATCCATGTAAAAAAGACGATGCAGTCGATATATCAAGCCTTCAGAAAAAACAGAGCAGCCTCTCGTGGTTTGTGGGTCCAGCTGTCCTTGTAGCTTCCTTCACTCTCCCCCTGCTTTATTTGCGGAAGATACTCTCCACGGTTTTTGAAGACTCTTTGCTGACAGGCAATCACACTATCACTTTCTTTAATTCTTTTCAAAGTTTACACTGTACTTGATTGATTTTATAATGTCAAATAGAACACGAAACCTTTCATTCACAAGAAATGGAACCAGCACCTTTAGTTTTCCAGAATGAACTAGCTTGGGCTTTTAGTTTATCATATGAATGCCACCCGTAAGGATCATTGGACTATGACACTTTTCACAATGTCCAGTAGATTGCTGGATTTCAAATAAGGAGATTAGAAAGAAGATTAATATGATCTAATGTGGGTGAAAATTTTTGGAGGAAAATTAATAACAACCTAGAAAATAGAAGAGGATATAAATGAAAGATGGTGATGGCTATTTATTCACCACTACTAGGCTTCAAGTCATTTGCAGCTAGAAATGAGGTTTGAAACATAATTTAACAGACATGGATTTTCTTAAAGAAAACAGATGTGCTACTGGATGATGGTGGCAGAAACTCAATGGAATAGTAATACAATAATGAAGATAAGAGAAAATTGAAAGAGAATGTGGGATCTGGTGGTGCTGTCACTAATGAAAAGCCCAAAAAACATTGACAATGGCAACTTTCGAGAGGTGTTTCTCTCCTGATATCAGTACAAGACTCATTCCGTGCCTGCACACTCTCACTTTGCCTCTTTTATACTCACACATTCCGATAGAATCCTAACCACCTAGACACCTCATCATTCCAGAAACATACTGGCAGACAAAACAGTGAAAACAGTAAATAACATAATAGGAGTCAGCTCAAAGCTAGAATGAGCCTTCCTCTTAATATTCTGCAGTACTATTAATGTATGGGCTGTTCTGGATTTTCTTCTTCCTGGATACTGGAAGTGGTAGTTAAATACTTCTTAGGGAACCACTGTTAAGAGGAATATTGAAGATTGATAGAGGAATTTTAAGAGTTGATGCACATTGTGGGTCAAAAGCGTACCAATGATGCACATTGTGGGTCAAAAGCTTACCAAGTAGTAGCTGGATTTACCCTATCAGGTTTAGTTTGGTGGAGGTGACAAATCTGGATGTTCCTTTGCCATTTTTGTGAAAATTTGCTTCTTATTCTACTTTTATGCACAGTTAATTTGTTATGTGTATATATCTTTTTCAGTTAATGATGAGGTTTCTTCTTTCCTGTCAATAACCAGTACAACTCATCTGCAGATTTCCTTATCCTGTTCTTCTCGGAAGCTTTTTTCTATTGCGGTATTGCTGTTTTTCTTCTGCTAATAGACAGCTCAGGGAAGCCCAAAGAACCAAAATCTGACACATGGCATGGAACTTCATCTCCCCTGTTGGGTCAGCGGATATCTTCTGTGGCTGCCCTGGTACTTAGTCTTCTATTACCAATGGTGACAATGGGATTGGTCGGGCCATGGACTGGCCCAGCAGCTTCTGCAACTCTTGCTCCTTACCTGGTCGGTATTTTGGTTCAGTTTGCATTTGAGCAGTATGCAAGATATCGCAAGTCACCTTCATTGCATGTAATCCCTATCATTTTTCAAGTAAGTGCTATGCTGATTATTCTTTACCAATTTCTGCGATTTCTTTCTGAAAAAGAGAAAAACTAACTTTAATTTCCTTTCTGTGCCTTCACAATATGTTAGTGATGACCACTGATGAGAAGTCCATGTGATACATAGTTCTCTCACTTTTAGTTTTTGTCTTAGCATAGTTAGACATGTTGGCCAAAAGTAGGGGGCCACAACACGTACCTAATATTTACATGCTCAGGCTCTGTTCTTTTAAAACCGTAACTTGTTTCATGTTCGCGAACATAAGCTCCTCTGCTTTTGTTAGATTTAAAGCCTCAGCTCGACTCATCTACTATAAATGAGCTCATGCCGTTAATGTTCAGTTCAGGTTCATTATAAAACTTGATGCTTATCTTGTAAACGAGCTTGAAATGAGCTTATAAACTAACAGTTCATGAAGAAAAGCGAGGCCAGTCTAACTATGTTCAAGTCCAGCTCGTTTGTTAAACAAGCCTAAGATTGAGGCTCTGATTACATTCAGTTATTTTTAAAAAAACGAACTTGAACAAGCTTTTAGCAAGCTGGAAACCAAGCCCTTACTGAAAGCTCGATTAGTTTGCAGTCTTAGCCAAAAGTATTTGAACCTTAGTTTAGGCTAGTTTGATCATCTAAACTGAAATTATATTGCTCTTGATAAACAGGTTTATAGATTGCACCAACTCAACAGAGCAGCACAACTGGTAACAGCCTTGTCATTTACAGTCAGAGGAGCTGAGATGACTTCACACAACATAGAAATATGTAACTCTCTCAGCACACTCTTGAATGTCCTTCAAATCCTTGGTGTCATCTGCATTTGGTCACTCTCAAGCTTCCTCATGAAGGTTTTCCCCTCTACGAGAGGAGTTACTGATTGATTCACAATTATAATCACATTTGCTGGTAAAATAATGCACTTAACTCGGTTGAGCTGCAAAATGTATGGTTTGACCCCTTGCTGGGTTCACTGTGGAGGCTGGACACAGTGGAACTCGAAGAATTGATCATCCAAAAGAGAAGGTTGTGGCAGGGTTATTCTGATGAAGATGCTAAAATTTCAGGCTAACTATTGTCTTGAAGTTCCATGCCTCAAATCCTGCTATTTGGAATCTGCAATTTCCTATTTCATTGTCATTTTCCTTTAAAGTTCCATGCTTCAAATCCTGCTATTTAGAACCTGCAGTTTCCTATTTCATTGTCATTTTCCTTTGATCGGATATCATCATATTTCTTTATTATGGTTTCTATCAACATCATCTGTTACTTATATATTTATCCTTACTCTTTATTAATCTTGTTGTATACCAAGTCATATACTCTCTTAAGTAACATAGCGAGTACTGAGTTTCAGCATTTATGTTTCTGACTGATCTGAGCTATCAAAATCTTGTCTGCAAATTTTTTAATGAGATTCGTTATTCACAGGCGGACAATTTAAGATATCATCTTTTTCTTTGTTTCACGGAGAGTTTGCTTAGCATCTCAATCCAAATTTTGGATGTAGGGGCTTACAAGTGGGTGAATTCACATTCTCGTTTACTTCCAATCAAAGGGAATTAAGAATCTGGTGTAACTTACACTATAAGAAAATAAGAAATTAGCGACGGATTAAAAAATGTTGCAAATTATCGATGAATTTCAATTTTCTGTCGACAAAGTTGACGGGGAAAATGTTGTTTAGTGGTTATAGTAATATCCATCGCTAAATACAGAGGTAAATTAATTTGCGACGGAATTTAGCTACGGAAAAATATCCGTCGGTAAATAAGATAGGAATTGTTCACGGATTGATATATTTTTTATTTTTCCAATGAAATATCTGTCGGTAAATTTTAAACCTTTACGTTGTCGTCTGCTTTCGCTTGAACGTTATTAACTTTAAAAAAAACGACGTCGTTTTCTTAATATTAAAAGTCTCATAATTTTACTTTTAGCCTACTTTTACTTTTATTACATAAGGAAAAGGCTCAATAATCTTTATAAAGTACGTCGTTTTCTTAATATTAAAAGTCTCATAATTTTAATTTTAACACATAAGGAAAAGTCTCAATAAACTTTATAAAGTTGTTATGTTTCTTAGCTTAATTTGACCTTGGATATATTTCAAAAACTCATAGTCCATATGTATCAAAACTCTTTAGTGCATAAGTAATGTTGCGAAGTCTCTAAGGCTCTCTTTAATGTACATATATTTGTATTTTGAGTTAAGACAATTTAAAGTTATTCAATTAAGCTTCTCACTAAATTATGATATTAAATTTCAATTTTTATCTAAATAGATTGAATTCCTACACCTGAAGCATCATACTTCTCTCAAAGATGTTCAAAAAGTTAGATAAAGCAAACAAAGGAGTTAGATTGAACTTATCTTTCAACAGATTAAAGACTTTCTTTTGATATTTACTTCACTTAAATCCTACACATTTTTTCACTATCTTTGTTAAAGGTGCATTGATTATGCTAAAGTGTTTATCATATCACCAAATAAAAACTAGCCAACCTATAGAAACCCTTAACATTATTAACAAATTTAGGTATTGACGACTCTCTAATAGCTCTCACTTTCTTCATGTCTACCTCTATTCTGTTTTCACTTACCATATAACTAAGAAATATAATCTAATTACTACAAAAAGTACACTTCTTCAAATTCGCATACAACTTTTATTACTTAAGCACATGCAAAACCTTTTCTAAATGCTCAACATGTTCATCTAAGGTCTAATTTTATAGATAAGAATATCATCAAAGTACATAATTACAAAATTACCTAAAAACTCATGCTAAACATCATAGTTCATTGACCTTATGAGAGTGCTAGGTGTACTAGTCCAATCAAAAGATGTTACTATCCATTCATACAATTCACGTTTAGGTTTAAAGGTAGCTTTTCTCCTTCTATAATGCTAATTTGTTTTATACCTAGATTTTAAATCAATCTTAGAGAATAAACTTATATCAAATAAGTCATCAAGCATATCATCGAATCGAAAAATATAGTATCTATATTGTACAACGATTTTGTTGATAGTGCAATAATCCAACATATTCTCCATTATCCATCCTTCATAGGTACTAACAAAACAGGAACAAAACATAAGCTTAAGCTTAAGCTTCCTCTCACATTCTCCAAGAGTTCATCTACTTGCTTATACATCTCTTTTGTCTATACCAAGTTTATTATATATATTGCTCAGTTTGAAATCTAAGTTTTTGAAGTAAATCAATTTAGTATTCAATCCATCTCACAAGGGCTGATCTACTCAAAATATCCTCAAATTTCTACCAGAAAATGCACAATACTACTAGGTAAAGTAGCATTAGCATCAATATCATAAGAAAGGAAAGACTTTTTTGTAAATAAGAAAAAGCATATAATGCTTGGCCAAGTACGCATCTCTCACATCCCTTACTCAGACCACTAAACTGACACTTTACCTTTGTATTTATCTCTTAGTTTTGCTTTGGCAACATGTTTTAAGTTTTCTCTAGGGTTTGCTCTTATTTCTTTTCTCTTAATTTATCTTGCTCACTCTGACAAATCTTGCATTGATCTTTAAAAACTTGCTTTTATGATAATAAAAGTAAAGAAATTTTTCATTCATGGTAAAATAATATTTATTTTTGTACTCATCATGCATGACTCTGCTGTCAAATTTCCTAAGACGTCAAAAGAAATGTGTCTCGCTTGTATAGGAACCATATCGTATAACATTTTCATCCATATACCTCTCAATTGAGAAAGAAATCTGTAGTTATTTTCTTACCCTAACCATCCCACTCTTATTCAACCATCGTAAGTATATGGTTTAAGGTATCTCGTAGTTGGTAGCCTCAACTTCTTTACCAACTCTGTATTAGTTATATTCAAACAACTTCTTCCATTTAAGATTATATTAAACACCCAATCCTTAGTGACACATCTAGTATGAAAGAGATTTTCTCATTACTCATTTGCATCTTCCTCTCCTAAATGTAAGTTTAATGCCCTCTTGTTGACCAGCATCCTTCCCTCTTTAGGCCTCTTAAGGCACCATCGTCACTTACATCCTCTAAGATAGGGATATGATCATTCTTCACTTCTTTACTCTTGGACAAATACTCCATCCTTCCTCATAATCATCACTCTCTTACTAGGATATTGTCAAGCTATAGATATCCACTTCTTAATAACTTAAAGCATTTAATATTTGCTTATCTCTCTTGTTGGTTATGCTATATTTAGGTTTTTGAGCTTTGTCTTCCTTTTTACTATATGGCTTGCTACATAATGAAGAACTTGCACTTTAAACACTAAAATAGTTTAAATTTCTTCTTTTAGTTGTCTTTCTACCTTTATAACCATGTGCACTACGTCATCTAGCTCCATATAATGGTATAACTAAAAAATATTGGTTATTTCTAAATTTAGTTCATAAATGAAATGAGCCTTATCTCCAAGTCTTCCTTTATATTCTTCGTAGTCATCGCTACCTCTATCTCCTTAAAGTACTCTCCTATTCTTCTAAAACCTTAGTTGATATTTGCAGCTTTTATAAAGATTCTACAGTAGGAATTTGGCATAAAATATTTTCTCATCCCTGTCTTTTTGAGTGAAGACAAGCATAGGTGATGTTTTACATTATAGCACTCATTCAAGTATCCTTCTCCTAACTTTCAATTGTAAAGATATACCCTATGTTTCAATTAGTCAATTTTTAAATATCTACCACCTTTAAATTAATATTGCTCACCATTGATCCTAACATGTTCGTTTTATATGATTGTTTTAATATATCTCACTTTCTAAACTGTGAACAATTTCCTTCTTACTTGTAGGAACTCATTTGTTAGCAGTATTTATAATTTGAAGGAGATTGAAGAGAAGCTTTAGCAGGTATTCAAATGATATTCATTTCCTTTTATTTTGACAATTTCAACAATGATTTTGCACACATTTTAATCGAATTTTTATCAGTTTATGTTTTTTCATTCTAGCTTTGTCATCGTCTTCCTTCATGTACTTAAGGAAGATCCTTCGGCGTGTCAGTTGAGCTTAGTAATTTTGTTAATTACTACGTTTTTGTGAACTTGGTTTAATTTGGATATTTGTTTGTGATTTGAACTTCCCATTGGAACTTGTTGCATTTCTTTTTATGTAAATGGCGTGCACCAACTGAAACTTGTTTGTGGTATAAACTTCGATTTATCAATGAATTAATATAGGATGAGTTTGACTTATATTATATTTCCAATTATCTTAATTATGTCAATCTATCATATGATCCTCTCTGAAATGATTAGCTTCTCTTTACTTTTCATGTGTGAATTTTTACACGTATCTTTTTAAATTTGTATATGTTAAAATAAGTATTCATACTTTTATGAATACCTATTATATTTGGCACTAGTACATATTTAATATGGGTTAAATATCAAACTTCTAACATTAATTCTCTTCTGACATATGTGATTACATTAAAAAAATCAATCTTCAGTTTAAAAATAATTTTGATCTCAACCCGTAAACCTTAACCCATAACTCGTGATGGAGCTCCTATGAGGCTTATCGGTGAAATATACCAGGAGCCTAAGAGTGACAATAAGAACTTGTTCTCTTGATTCACAAGTCTTATCTTAGATGTTTTGTAATCTTTAGCGAACATGAATGATACTAACTATGGAAGGACTGTTTTAAATTAACAGTTTTACATAAATGAGTAATGTTGATAGATATTAGATGTATAGACGATTAACATCTGATGGTTTCATTAATCTTGAGTTTGTTGAGGGAGTTGAAGTTTTTATTCATTATGCATGTTCTCAACCTGCATAAATGGACGAGCCAAATATCATATGTCCATGTAAGAAGTGCAAACACATCCATTTCCTTCCTATTGATGAAGTTAATGGGTATTTATTAAGAAAAGAGTTTGTTCCCAATTATTTTGAGTGGTCACAAGGTGAGGAACCATTGATTTGTAGCACCTCAAGGGGTAATCAAGCACAATTGTCTGTGAACTTAAATGAGTTTGAAGGGGGGGCTGAATTTAGAACAAATTATATGGATGGAAATGAAAATCCTTATATGCAAATGGTTTATGATGCAACCGGTTATACCTTTGAGGAAAATATGGAAAATCTTGAAGAAGAACCAAACTGACATACAGAGTAGTTTTTTTTTTGTCTTACTACAGTTAGCTGACCAAGAATTATGGCCAAATTATGAGACAATGGCCTAATTTTCTTCAATTGCTCAAATATTGAACATAAGTCTAAAGGGCATATTTCGGACTGTAATTTTGATAAAATTCTAGAATGGTATAATGAATCATTGCCTCCTGATCATACAATGGTTGATAGTTTTTACGATATGAAGAAACTTATTAGGGGTCTTTGTTTGCCTGTTGAAAAGATTGATTGTTGCAAATTGAGATGTATGTTGTATTAGGGAGATGGTGTGGAATTACAAGAGTGCAAATTTTGTGATCAATCTAGGTTCAAGCCTAGAAAGTATTCTATGAAACAAAAATTAGTACCCTAGAAGCTGATGTATTATTTCCCGCTAACTCCGAGACTTCAAAGACTATGCTTTTGATGTTACTACATCTCACATGAGATGACATAATAAACACGAACAGGAAGATGGAATAAAGAGTCATCCATCAGATGCACTGGCAAGGAAACATTTCAATGACACCCATCTTGAGTTTACATCTAAAAGTCGACATGTTAGGTTGGGATTGTCGACAGATAGATTCCAACCTTTTGGTCAATCTGGCCAGCAATATTCATCATGGTCAATCATAATTACTCCTTATAATTTGCCTCCATGGATGTGTATGAAAGACACATATATGTTCTTAACAGTGAT
>JANKYF010000007.1:47753822-47765859 GCA_029829435.1 Erythroxylum hondense | reverse complement strand
TTTTAAAAAAAAGAATGGCACAAACTTATAATTTTAGCAAATTACTGTTAATTATCATTTATTTAAAAATAATGCAATAACTAAATAGATTGATAACAGATATGAGATGGCGATAATGTACATCTTAAAAACTGACATTTTTTATGACATGTCATATTTTTTGTTTAATATATAGAATGTCCACTATTCCGGTAACAAAAATTAAATCTATGATTTCATTAATTAAAAATATATACCATAAGAAAAATGGGATTTAGTGACGGACATTACTGACAGAATGTGTAGGTTTTACGTCGATAAGCTAAGTTAGCAATGGAATTTACTGATGGAATAAGTCGTCGGAGAAACAGTCGTAGGTAATAATTAGCGATGAAGTACAAATTTTCTATCGCTATTTTACTGACGGATATTTTATGTTCCATCACTATATTTAGCAATGATTTTGTGCTGTCAGTAAATTTAGCAATGAAATGTTTGTTTCTATCAAAAAATTTAGTGATGGGCAAGGCTTCTCCTTTGGTAAATTTACTGACGAATTTGCCAAATTCTTCGATAAATTCACAATTAACTATAACGATGAAACTTAGTTATCCGTCGGTAAATTTATTACAATTTACCTATAGATTTTGGTTTTTGTCAGTAAATTTACTGATACTGTTTTCTTTTAATTTTTTCATGCATTTAATTTTATCTGATAATTTTATGATTGATGTATAATTTATACAGTTATTACTTATCTGTTAATAATATTTTGATTTGTTTCTACATTTAATTTGTTAAAACAGAAAGTTGATTGATGATATAAAGTAAAAATTATCTTAATTGACAGTAAATTTTTTTTGGTACATAATAAGTATTTAATTCATACGAAATGACTACAAGTATGTTATTCAATTGGTGACCGCGGATGCTCTGACTACTGCAATAAGATGTTGCTCCTCCCTTTTAACTCATCCACTTCATTACGAAGTTGATACTCCATCAACTGTTGCAACTAGGTTGCTAATGTCTGTATTGTGCTTCAAAGCTCAGATTTCATAGGGTGCGGACCGCGTACTAGATGCTGCTATACTGGATGTGGAGGATTGCAAATAATAAGTGTTTGCAAATAAACCTAAGCCAAATATTCTTCCATGACTGTCCCTATGACCCACTACATGAACATAAGTTTGACTTTCATCAATGTCTTCAGATTGCTGAGATTGTCGTTAAATGCTTTCTTGTATTTGGTCTTATCAGAAGGCAATGTTTATATTAGTAAGTGATAATTATTGAGCATAAATTTCATATATATTTAGTTCTCTACATCGAGTGTTGACTAAGGTCGTATTGTCATGCTCCTTAGTGTAAGTGTGCAAAAAGAGCTGACGAGGTATAGACTTCATGCCTATAGACTTTTTCTGCATCAGAATAAAATGTTATAAGTGAATTACAATTTATAAAAATTTTGACAAAATTTTCTCTATTTTTATGATATTTAACCCTTGTTAAACAAAGAAAATAACTCAACAATACAACCATATATACTACCAGACATTTATAACATTATCATTCTCCATAATACACATATTTTCATTCCAAAATTCACACATCAAATTAAACTAAAATACATCAAAATAAAAAAATCAAAATATAACTGTACAGTGTAGATACTTACAAGTCTCTCTGCATGCTCGTGATGGGTAATAGATTCTCCAGTATATATGGGAAGAATCTCTCCCCATAGTCCTCCACTTCTGTTGGTAGAATTATATTCTGAAATGGACATTACCTTAGGTGATGTCCAATACTGTTGTCAACGACTCCATATTTGTTTAGAAATATAAGGCAGTTGTACACTAGTCTTGTGTATCGCACCAACAAATACATGCTTGTCTCTCCCATAATTTATAAAAGATCGCGTCAAATTCAGAATCTTAAAATAGTTCTTTCTGAAACAAAAGGAAAAACATACGGTAAGTGCTTATAATGTAATATTTATCTAATTAATGTATACAAATATATTAAAAATAAAAAAATATACCTTTTGTACCACAAACTCCCGATAGTAAAATTCCTTTGTCACTTGAGAGATATTCTTTCATATATAACTCTCAAGATCAATCTTCTCCTTAATTTTTGATGTCATGTTTTTTGAGCACGATTCAGACGGAATCAACCTAATATTAAAACAATTAATTTTATACCTTTTTTAAATTTAAACCTATAACTTAATTAAAAACATACAGCATTTCATGTCTTTTCACTTACAAATTGTTGGCAATTGTTATGTAAGTTCTTCCATCAGCTCCCTTAACTCTAGGCTGGAGGCCACCTCCTTCATCCGCATCTTTATCCCTGATATCTCTGTCGGTATAGAGATGGTGAATGGTTTAGTAGCATATACAGAAGGTGATGCCTCATTTACAAGTGTAGTAGTTGGAGGTATAGCATCTGATTCGGTTGCAGTTGCAGAATGTGATGCTTCACCTTAACAGTAACTGAATCCAAGTTGTGGCCTGAACCTTGGTCGCAACATATCCTGTTTCCTTTTCGGTGACATATTTCAACCTGAAATTCAAATTTGATTGAATATTCCATAAATATAACAATTTCAATTCAATATTTCACACAATATATATTGAAAATTCAATAATTGATTTGTTGAATATAATATTCTATTACAAATACAAATTAATCCCTATCAGCACTTAATTGTAAATCAAAATCATCATCATCTTCTTTTTCTAAAGAATTAGAATCAAACTCAGGCTCCTATTCAGATCTCTCGCCCTCTTCATCCTCTCCAGATAAAATTTCAATATATTTATTCTTTGGATCATCCAAAGGTTTATTCTCGTTATATGTAGCATATGCATTTATTTGATAAATATCGTCTTGAAATGCTTCACTTTTAATTCTCTATTCTTCTTTTCCACGTGATTCAAAAACATCTCTAAGTTTAATTTTGTAAATAGTCAATCAATCTGACTTATCTCATTATAAGCTGAGAAAAGGGATATAATACACCTGAATCACTTGCATTGCCAATACAAAAGGTTCAAATTGTCTAAATCTTCTTCGCTTGTTGATTTTAACTAGATTGTATCGGTTATGCATTTTTGTACCAACATTTGCAGTTGGATCAAACCAGTCACACTTAAATATCACACGTCGTTTTATTGGCAAAGCAGAGTATTCAATTTCAAGTATCTCAATAATTTTACCATATTAATCCATCAATTCTCCTTGTATACAAACGCCACTATTTACTGTTGTGAAGCTATGACCATGATATTTGTATCCATTAATAAAATACGTTGAATATGATTTAACAGTTTGCAAAGGCCCCTTCGTAAGATCACACATGAACTTATTTTCTATTGAATTTTCTAGGGCCTATACAAAAGAAATTATCATATTAAATAGTATAATGTCATTTGAACACTTTTATCTTATAATTCAATCATTTCAATAATTGTAAGTGAAAATTTACATATTTCTCGAACCATCGAGGAAAGTATCTTCCAACTTCTTTATTGATATCATCTTGTATTGTCTAGGGCATTAGCTCGCGTAACTATTCCTCATATAATCTAAAAATATTATTATGTATTTTAGTTGTGAACAATATTAAATTTCAAAACTCAAATAATCAATTTCAACTTACTGTACGAAAGGTTGAACCTCTTGACAGTTCAATAAAATGTAACCATGGGCAACCTTAATTTCTTCCTCTATTAACATTCTTCTTGTTGAACGTCCATATGTTCGTCTAGGATTTGTAAAAATAGATAAGTTACCATTAGCATCACTTTTTCCTCCCCATCATCATTACGAGGAACCTTTCTTTCTCTTGTGTGAATATATGACTCAAAATAATGTGCACAAAATGTACTAGCTTCCTCCAATAAATAAACATTACATATCGAACCTTCAACTTTAGCCTTGTTTTTGACATTTTTCTTCAAGTAATGCAAATACCTATATTAGCGAATAGGGTTATTACAATTTAGTTATTAAAACATGTTATTACTTCAATTACAATCATTTTTGTTAAATTAGCTCTCAAACGGGTACATCCATCGATATTGAACTGAACCGAAAAGTTTAGCCTCATGTGCTAAATGCACAGGTAGATGCTCTATACAGTCAAAGAATCTTGGAGAAAAATCCCTTCTAATTTGCACAAAATTACTGGAATTTTCCTTTCTAGTTTTTCCATTTCAGCTAACTTGATTTTAGATGATGTTAAGTTTTTAAAAAACAAACTTAATTCTGTTATAACTTCTCAAACCTTATTCGGTAGCAACTCCTAAAATGCAATTGAAATTAGCATTTGCATAAACACATGACAATCATGACTTTTCATCCCAAATAATTTATATTTCCTCATGTCTACATACCTTTCCAAGTTTAAAACATAACCATCGGGAAACTTTAGAATTTTCAACCATTTATACAAAATTTTCTTTTGTTTTTTGACCAAAGTGTAACATGCTTTCGGATATTTACCGGTGTGAAGATCTTTATGTAACGTATTCCTTCTACAAAAAAGTTTCAAATCAGCTCATGATTTTACATTTTCTTTTGTCCTCCCTTCAATGTTCATTTTGGTATTAAACAAATTGTCAAAAATATTTTTTCAATATGCATCACATCTAAATTATGATGTGTCAAATTAGTTTTCCAATATGACAAATCCCCAAAGATGCTTCATTTTCTCCAACTAAAGTTTTTACTAATGTTTGTATTAACTTTATCAGCTTCAAATTCTGTAACTTTCAGCAACCTTAATTCATCAATCTCTTGTAATATCTCCTCACCAGCTTTGTAAGGGTGAGAAGATGTTTATACCATTATATTCTTAATGAACTTTTGTTTATTGCATCTAAATGGATGATCTGAAGGAAGAAATTTCTTGTGGTTGTCAAACCAACATGTTTCGCCCCGTTTGGAAGATAAAACATATCAGAATCATTACCAAAATAAGAACAAATTATTTTTCCTGCTGTGCTCTATCCAGACAACATAGCATATGTTAAAAAACTCTAATGATCCATATCAAAGCTGCTCTCAACACAAAATTTTGTTTCAAAGGCACATCATATTTCTCAACACCATATTCCTAAAGATGCTACAATTCAGATATCAATGGTTGTAAGAATACATCAATTTTATGATTTGGATTTGTAGGCCTTGACATAATTACTGTCAAAAACATATATGCCTCATTCATATACATCGATGGAGGCAAATTATAAGAAGTAATTATGATTGGCCATGATGAAAATTGTTGGTCGGATTAACCAAAAGGTTGGAATGCATCCGTTGATAATCCCAACCTAACATTTCGACTTTCAGCTGAAAATTCATAATGGGTGTTATTGAAATGTTTCTATGCCAGTACATCCGATGGATGACTCATTATTTCATCTTTTTGTTCGTGTTCATTATACCATCTCATGTGAAATGTAGTAACATCAGAAGTATATAGCCTTTAAAGTCTTGTAGTAAGCAAGAAATAATACATTTTGTAATTCTAAATCATCTCCCCAATACAACATACATCCCAATTTGCAACAATCAATCTTTTTAACAGGTAAACCAAGTCCACTAATAAGTTTCTTCATATTGTAAAAACTATCAATCATTGTATGATTGGGAGACAATGATTCAATATACCATCCAAGAATTTTATCAACTACGATCATAAATATGCCCTTCAAACTTTATATTTAATATTTAAGTAATTGAAGAAAATTAAGTCATTGTCCCACAATTTGACTATAATCTTGGTCAATTGAGTGTAGTAAGTCAAAAAATTGTTTTCCATGTGGGTTTGGTTTTTCTTCAAGATTTTCTATATTTTCTTTAAAGGTATAATCGACTGTATCATAAATCATTTACATGTAAAAATTTTCAGTTGCACCCACATTATTTGTTCTAAATTCAATCCCCCTTCAAACTCATCTACATTCACTAACAAGTCTACTTTATTAACCCTTGTGGTGCTACAAATCAATAGATCCTTACGTTGTGTCCACTCATAATAATTTGGGACAATCCATTTTCTCAGCAAATGACCATTAGCTTCACCAATAGGAAGAAAAAAAAATGTCTTTGCACTTTTTACATGGACATATGATCTTTGGGCCATCCATAAATGCAGGTTGGGAACATGCATAATGAATAAAAGCTTCAACTCCCTCAACAAACTTAGGACTAATGAAACCATCAAGTGTTAATCATCTATACATCCAAGATCTATCAACGTTACTTATTTCTACAAAATTGTTAATTTAAAAGAATGAATTCATAGTTAGTATACTTCATGTCTCCTAAGTTTACAAAACATCTAAACTTTACACAACATCCCCTACTTATTAATCAACTGAATTAATTACCTACAATTGATGTCAATACTATGGTACGTGGCATTGTTTACACCTGTGAATCAAGAAAGCAAGTTCTTGCAGTAACTCCTAGGCTTGTGAAATTTTTCACCGATAAGCCTCACAGAAGCTGTATCACGAGTTCCAACCTATATACCGTCCTAAGGGTTTGTTATGCAAAGACATGTCTTGTTTATTAAAGGTATGAGTTTCTTGTGTTAATACTAAGTTTGCGTTAATCACACTGAAGTTGAAGTATTTATATTTGAATTAATCACCTACAAGTGATTTCAATATTTTAGTACGTGACATTGTTTATACCTGTGAATAAAAAAAGCAAGTTCTTGTTGTAACTCCTAGGCTCGTAGAATTTTTTGCCGATAATACTCACTGGAGCTGCATCACAGGTTTTCAGCCTCTATACCGTCCTAGGAGTTTATTATGAAAAGAACTGTATTGTTTATTAAAGGTATGAATTTCTTGTGTTAATACTAAGTTTGCATTAATCAGATTGAAGTTGAAGTATTTATGATTGAATTAATTACCTACAATTGATTTCAATCCTATGGTTTGTGGCATTGTTTACACCTATGAATCAAGAAAGCAAGTTCTTGCTGTGACTCCTAGGCTCGTGAAATTTTCCACTGATAAGTTTCACAGGAGCTGCATCACAGGTTTCCAGCCTATATATCGTCCTAAGGGTTTATTATGCAAAGAATTGTCTTGTCTATTAAAGGTATGAATTTCTTGTGTTGATACTAAGTTTGCATTAATAAGATTGAAGTTGAAGTATTTATATTTAAATTAATCACCTACAATTGATTTCAATACTATGGTACGTGGCATTTTTTACATATGTGAATTAAGAAAGCAAGTTATTGCTGTGATTTCTAGGCTTGTGGAATTTTTCACCGATAAGCCTCATAGGAGTTGCATCATAGGTTTTCAGCGTATATACTGTCCTAGGGGTTTATTATGCAAAGAACTGTCTTGTTTATTAAATGTATAAATTTCTTGTGTTAATACTATGTTTGTATTAATCACATTGATGATGAAGTATTTATGTTTGAATTAATCACCTACAATTAGTTTCAATACTATGGTACATGTGTTTATACTTGTGAATAACGAAAGCAAGTTCTTGCTGTGACTGCTAGGCTTGTAGAATTTTTCACTGATAAGCCTCACGGGAGCTGCATCTCGAGTTTCCAGCCTATATACCATCCTAGGGGTTTATTATGCAAAGAATTGTCTTGTCTAATAAAGGTATGAATTTCTCATTTTAATACTAAGTTTGCATTAATCACGTTGAAGTTGAAGTATTTATGCTTGAATTAATCACCTACAATTGATTTTAATATTATGATATGTAGCATTATTTATACCTGTGAATCAAGATAGCAAGTTCTTACTGTGACTCGTAGTCTTGTGAAAATTTTCACCAATAAGCTTCATGGAAGCTACATCACGGGTTTCCACACTATATACTATCCTAGGGGTTTATTATGCCTCAAATCATCCATAAGATCTCAAACTCATTCCACATACAGTAAATGCTTATGTAATCATACATCTACTCATCAATGATTCAAACATAACCTAAACAGAAATAATTAGACCATTAAAGAAGAACATAAAAAGTCATCAATGATTATAAGAATATTCTAAACAACAACACAAAATCAAGACCTCTTTCGCATTCACACAAAACTTAAAAGCATCTAATTAATGTATTATTAAAGCAATATATATAGTAGATATTAGTTAGACGATTTACTTGGATGGACGAATAACTACAGACTACAAAGAAGAAGGATAAGCGACACTCTTCAACACAAAATAGGGCCTGCAAAAAAGAATATTTCGTATTAGTTAACTAGTGGGAATGAACCACTGTTTGAAAAAGACTACAACCGATGTAAAAATATGTTTTATCTTCAAAAGTATGCATAAAGATAACGCGAGCATCAATTTAAGAATTTCAAAGTTCAAATCCATCAAGCTCTTTTTTGTGCAAGGTTGAAAGAGAAATAGAGTTGGTTCACCAGAGGGAAAAGAAAAATCAATGACCATTGCCTGCATTTCTTATGGACTGTTCCAAATGCCAGGTTTTTCTTTTTCTAATGTTATAAAATCCTTTTCCTATTTTTGCCCCCCAATTTCACATTTTTCACGCTCGTCTCCCTCTTATCAATAGTGTGTTATTTTTTTTCATTTTCTTTCACTTTTTCTCCTCATCTCTGTCTTAATTTCAATCTAACCCATTTAGTTTTAGGAACTTTATAGTTAGAGCAGGATATACGAAGCTTTCAACTTTAAGGATCTTCCTTTTTTGATTTCTATGAAACAACTGAGAAGGTGTGCTCTCATTTTTCTTTAGCTTGATTAATATATGTTATGTAATTTTATTTACGAAATTGTGTCCACTAATCTTCTTTTATTAAAATATCTCTTCCCTACTTGTTTTGACAATTAAATTAGAAAAAATCTAAATGTATATCTCATGAGCTAATAATCCATGCTAACGCAATTTTATCACATAATATTTCCTTTTAAACTGTACAACAATATTAGACTATGTTTACCATTTAAAAAAATTTTGACATAAAGGGATTAATATACGTATTTTAATTCTATACATTTCCTTACATAAAAAATCTTTTGTGAATAGCAAAACCTCACATTAATTTGTTCATTTCTCTATATAATAGGTGTGTTAAATAGAGTAGTTGAATGAGTGCTTCATAGTAACATCACAAAACATAAGAAAAAAGTGTCCCTCTCAACATAAAGATTCATTTTTTTTCTGTTCATCATGGAAACAAAGAAGTAAATGGGTGTGAAAAGAGAATAACCTCTCAACTCCTCAGTAGGAAAATTGTGACTTGAAGCATTCAAAAGTTGGGAAAGATATGAATAGTTTGTAATAATCTTACTTTATGAATCAATCCATCATCAATAATCAAACTACTCAACTTCTTAAACAACTCATAAAGATATTTTTAAACATAAAATCTTAACTACTAATTACATAATTATTCTTAATTCAACAGACAACAAACTTTATCTAAGATTTCAAAAAATACATTCAAATTCAAATAAGCATATATTCAAAAACATAAACTACGATCAGACATGAGAAATGAAGATTGAAAGGTATCTAACAAAGAAGTTTAACAATGGACTTCATTCAAAAGAGGCAACTCCACATTTACAGAACCAAACAACATCGTAATAAATCTACACATTTACAAGACAACCATGACGACGAGATGTGGTGCATGAGAGACAATTATTGTTGGCCCCCAATTTTTTTTATGGAATAAGCATGATTTCAATTTATTTTTGAGGTTTTGATTGATTAATTGTTTTTAGTTAGAGCTTAAATTAGAATGTAAATGGTTGGAGGATTTTTATTGCTTAGATTGATGGAATTAGAAGTTTTAAATGGAGAAACTAAGATTAAGTTGGAGTATGGTATGGTGTTAGGTAAATTGAAGGAATAAGAATGTATGAGGGCAAAATGGGAAGATCACTTAAGGTTAAAAGATATAAGGCTTACAAGGAGGGGTAGTTTGGTCTTTTTAGCTAAATTAAAAAGAAAGAAGGAAACAAAAGCATGTAGTCTTATGTGTGAAGGAAAGGAACGTAATTTTCAAGTGAATGGGAGAGTGAGTTTCGGTGGAGGAAAGAAGAGAAGAAGAAGAAGAACTAGGGTTTCACTTTTCCTTGCTATAGAAGAGAGATTTTAAGAGTTTTCTAAGAAGGAAAAAGAAAGAGGAAGACTTGATCTTCCATTTGAGCCAAAGAACAAAAATTCGTGGGTGAATATCGAAGGTAAGTGTGTAGTAAATATTTTGGAAATTTTGAAGGAGTTTTGGTTCAATAGCTTAGGAAAAGTATGGGTATGAATATTCTAAGATAAAGTTCATGTTTTGTTTCCTTAGGTTTTCTAATTTTTAAGACCTCTTATTCTTTGAGTTTTTGTGATTGTGAAGAAATTCAAGGAAGGCAAGAAGAGCTTGAGGAAAGGCAATTTGAACAAGTCCAAAGCTAAGGATTTTAAGGTGGGTGATATATATTTATAATTGAGAAATGAGCTAATGAAATAAATTGCATTAAATGAAATTTAATGCTTTCCAACAACTTTAAAAATGTGCATTTATTATTATTTAGAATGATTTAAAGATGTAGCATGTGTCTTTTTCATATAAATGAATTATGGGAATGTGTTCATGTTATGTTGTTGATTTTAAAAGAATGTGATTTTTGGAAAGAATGCAATGTCAATGAAATTGCTTTCGGAAATGTGGCATTTTAGCCTATATGAGAAAAATGTGAAAATATATGCTTACATGGGTTTGTGGTAGTCCCTTAAGTGAGTCAAGTGCACTTATCTATAGGTTTTTCCAGCTTGCCCGCTAGTGGCATGGAATCCTCACGGATTCCCATAAGTTCACGGCTACACATGACCGCTACGCGAAAATGTGTAGTATATTCTGTTTCGGATCCACCCGAATCATTTATGATGCGTTTATGTGATTATGTTTGAAGTCATTTTGTTGCATTCGTGTGTTAATTTTGTAAATGTCTTGATAAGTGTATGTTTTGAATCACATATGTGGCATATTTTGAAAATGTGAATTTTGCATTGAAAAATAAAATGATTCAAGGATTTTGCTTGTGTTCTTGGTTATAAATATGTCACCCACGAGCCGTTGAGCTCACCTCCTCTTCCCTTCCCATCCATAGGCGACAAGCGAGAAAACGAGTGACCGCATCGGGGGTAAGGCATCACTCCTATTTACTTTTAGTTTTGAAGCTATTATTACTGCATATCATCACTTTTAGTTTGTTCGTTGCTGTATATAATTAGGCAATTAGTTAGTTTTAACTATTTAGTTAAATGGCATGCGTTGCTCACGTGCTGAAAAGCTTGTATATAAGAGCTTGTAAGTTTTCCTGTTGAATTAATGAGAGAGTTTCCACATTTCTTGAGATCCTCTAATTATAATATGGTATCAGAGCATTCACATGCTTTTCCCGCGTAACCACTATTTTTCTCAGCCATTTTCTTGCCCTTTCTCAGTTTCCAAACATTTGTTTGTCTTCTTTTCTTCTCGATTCCGATGGCCAATGAAGATTTTAATAACGGAAATAATCCGTATTTCCTTCACCAGATTGATAATCCTGGTCTTTCTCTAGTTTCTCAGCCTTTATCCTCTGATAATTACAACACTTGGAAGCGTTCGATGATGATGGCGTTATCTGCTAAGAACAAGATTGGTTTTATTGATGGCTCGATCCTTCGTCCTGCTTTAACCTTAGCTAATCTCAATGCTTGGAACCGAGCTAATGATCTAGTTAACTCTTGGATCATTAACTCTGTTTCAAATGAGATCTCAGCAAGCTTGCTTTATCATGATGCTGCCTTTGAAATTTGGAAAGATCTTGAGGCTCGATTTCAACAAAAGAATGGCCCTCGTATCTTTCAATTGAAGAAGAAATTAGCTGAGCTGTCTCAAGGTACACTTTCTGTTACCTCTTATTTCACGGAATTGAAGATTCTTTGGGAAGAGTTGTACTCCACAAAGCCTCTGTGTTCTTGTTTAGCTTGCTCTTGTGGTGGTGTGAGAAAAATGCTTGATGATTATCAGCGTGAA
>JANKYF010000007.1:47668871-47682007 GCA_029829435.1 Erythroxylum hondense | reverse complement strand
AAATTGAATAATTTAAATTATATTATTAACTATTATTATTTGTAGTTAACATTAAGTTTTAGATAGTATACATTGGCAGGCGGTAAACTATCAGAAATCTGGAATTTTTTCTCCTCCAACGTGGGGCTATGGTTGGCTAGTGAGTTGAAAACAATATTGGACGTTTCAACACATCTGGATCATGGCAGATACCTAGGATTGTCCTCCCTTATAGGAAAAAAAAAGTTCTCCTTCCTCAAGGAGCGATTGAAAGGAAGGCTTTGCAGTTGGAAAAATAGATTTCTCTCACGTGCAAGTAAGATAATTCTTCTCAAAACTATAGCCCAAGCATTACCCACTTATAGTATGAATGTGTTCTTGATCCCACTTACCACCTGTGATGCACTTCAAAAGATGATGAACTCTTTCTGGTGGGGTAATAAACCCAATGGAGGGAACCAAATGCATTGGCTAACATGGGATAAAATGTGTGGGCCAAAAATAGAAGGTGGGCTTGGTTTCCGATTGTTACACTGGTTTAATATGGTAATGCTAGCTAAGTAGGGTTGGAATCTAATTCATAAGCCTTCTTCCCTGCTAACGCAAGTTCTCAAAGCTAAGTCCTGGAAGCAATGACCGGATATAATCCCAGCTTTATTTGGAGGAGTATGTTACAAGCTAGAGATTTGCTTGCTCTAGGCACAAGGTGGAGAGTCGGAAATGGAGAGACCATCTCTGTCTGGCAAGATATGTGGTTACCGAGGGATGTGGATTTTTTCATTCGGTCATCAGTGGTAGAGGGACTTAAACTTATGAAAGTGAAAGACCTAATGCTCTAAGCTGACCAGGAGACTCTAACACGACCTCCTTGGTATAGCAGTCCATGATGGCCCTATGTGTAGTAAGCCAGTTCATCCCCAAAATCAAATCAATCTCCCTAAGGGGCAACACAATCAGGTCTGCACTCAACACTGCTGACTCAATCCGAATCGGACACCTCTTGAAGACCTCACCCAAAGCAGTAGTACTACCCAAAGGCGTACTCACCTGCAACCCACACTGCAACATCTCCCTATCTACATGCAATCTACATGTCAAATGCGATGCAACAAACGAATGCATGGACCCTGGATCTATCAATGCAAAAACCTCAAAATCAAAGATCAGAAGCATAACAGCTACCATATCGGGGGAATCCTGAGCCTCCTGCCGAGTCATGGCATAGACTCTAGCCTGGGACTGCGGTCGGCTGCCCCGTCCCTCAGTCCGTCCAAAAGAATCTCCAGCTCTCCCCCGGGCTCTACCTCGGCCCCTCTGTCCAGGTCCACCACCGCGACTCTGCTGTACTGTCGCACTGCTGCCAGCTCTCCCACTCATGGCAGTCTGAGCCTCTCCTACTGTAAGCGGACAATCTCTAATCTGATGCTCCATCGAGCCACAAGCTAAACAAGCCCCAGTCATCCGCCAGCACTCCCCACTGTGCCTCTTCTCACAAAACTGACAAATCGGCAAATACTGTCCTGAACCTCTGCCACTACCACTGCCACTGCCAGACTGCCCAAACCTGCCTCTCTGCCCAAATCCTGACTGTCGGGACCCTCCTGAAGGCCTGAAAGTCTTACTCTGGCGCCTATTGAAGCTCCTACACGAGCTACCCTGGCTGTCACTCAGCCTCTTACCTCTGGATCCCTGACTGCCAGTCTCAGTCTGACTCTGCCTCAGCAGCTGCTCAACCCTGACTGCAGTAGCTCTCAACTCCATAAACGTGCCCATATCAGATCGGGCCAACCTGGTACGGATCTCCAGATTGAGCCCACTCTCAAATCTCCGGCACCTGTCTACCTCTGTAGCAATCAACACAGTAGCATATCCCATCAGCTCATTGAACCGGACCTCGTACTCTGCTACTGACATAGCACCCTGCCTCAACTCCAGAAGCTCCTACATTTTCATCTCCAAATAAACCTTGGGCATATAATTATCTCTGAAAGCCCTCAAGAAATCATCCCATGTCAATAAGTAAGGCCTGGTGGCACTGTCCGGGATAGTCTTCCACCACTGATAAGCCGGGCCCTGCAGGAGAGACACAACATAATCGAACCTCTCCTCCTCATCACAATCCATTTCATCAAAGACCCTCTCGGTCCTCTCCAGCCATCCCTCAGCCTCAGCAGGGTCTGTGCTACCGTAGAAGTCCACAGCCACCTGCTTCCGCAACCTATCATACCGCCTCTCCCATCTCACGGGAACTCTAGGAGGCTGCTCCTCAAACGACTCCGTACTAGCTCCAGCAGATCCATGGTCAACTGGCTGATCGACTTGATCACCAAAGACGGATGACCTACAACAAAACCACAATTCTGACCAATTTCTGCACTTCTCACTATAATTCAAACCTAAAACTGACTAATCCCAAAAGATGCCAAACCATGCTCTGATACCACCAAATGTAGGACTACACATCGGGACGCCCGTAGGTCGCTCCGACACGTAACCCACGATAAAGGTGCACTACCGAGCAACCAAATAACATCCAAATGGCATCACAATAAAATAATCACTAAAAATTGAAACCAAATTTACTTTTTCATTTCTTAAATTCAAATCCATAAATACATAATCTTGTCCAAAGCATCAGTCTAAACAATATACAAGAAACTGATAAATCCTAACTAGATCATCCAAAAGATTCCAGCTGACCCACCTCTGCGCCATAACTTCTCTTGTCGACGATCCACAAGGCAGAGAAGACTCACAATCTGGAGCTAGGGAACCTACTATTGCTGTCCTGAAAAATATAATGCAATGTTGGGTGAGTTTGCGAACTCAGCAAGAAACCATCATCGATGGTCCACCCAACTCATGTATTCACAGATCATATACATATAATCACACAATAGCATTTACAGAAATATCACATGCATTTCAATATCACATTTCACAGTCGATCATATACATATGCAATGTGCATGTGACACTTCCATTTTCATTTCATTGTTGTGACCGTGTGCCTGAAATTGTCCCTGTGACGGGCACATTGCGTTGAGCCTGAGGCTCTGTAAACGTTGGGCGTAATATGCCCTGATCGGTGAGCCAGTGGCTCTGTAAACATTGGACTAGAGGTCCTGTGCATTGAGCTTAAAGCTCTTATATACATTGGGCCTGAGGCCCTGTTACGTTGAGTTTAAAGCTCTGAGGCTTGCTCTGGTCACAACCGCCTTTATCTGATCATACTTTTATGTATGAAATGTACATGCCCAAATTCCTATTACACATGCCAAATGTCCATTTAATTTTACATATTTAACACTTCAATCACAAATTACAATCCGTCGGACACCCTTGGTCCGAACCCAATTTCAAGTAAACACGTAACCCTCTATTTCATCCTCATAGCATAAACATATAATTAACACACAATTATTGAGGAACCAACTAGGTCACTCACCTGTGACTTCCGAGCTAATGCCGGGAAGTCAGCTACGTCGAAGGATCGACGCTCCACTGGCACCTCTATTACAATCAAAACATATAATTAATACTAATTATCCAATTTTCAATGCCAATTATGCACATGTAGCTAGTTAATTGCATACCATACATGTTTATGACATTCCGACCCTAATCCGAAATTTCCCAATTCAATTCTAAAATCCGAAATCATAATCTCCAAATTGAATTTAATTCATAACCAATTGAATCATCAAATTCCTAAGTCTCCAAATTCAAAACCTCAAAAATCGCATTTTCTGAAAATTAGGCGTTCCTTGCCGCGGCGCATAGTCCCTCGCCTCGGCGAGCTCCTCGTCTTCGCCGCGGCGAACGACCCTCCTTCGTCGTGGCGTACGCATCACGCACATCGTGACGCGACTAACTCCTGCTCGCCGCGGTGCGCTTTCCGCGCTCGTCGCGGCGTGCGGGGCGATTCTGTTCATCGCGACGTGCGTTAATTCGCTCATCGCGGCGCGCAGAAGAAATTTGCCGGCCGACCTCCCAAACCCAGAACACGTCGCGGCGTGCGACCGCCCAAACCCAGAAAATCCCAGATTTTTCGACTGCTAAACACCTCCAATCCAATTTTTCTCCTTTCAAACCACTCCCAAATAATTCAATACACATCATACAACTAACCCTTAGCTTCTATTTCATCAAACAACCAATATCCCTAAAATTCCCACTCTAAATCAACGAAAATACCCATCGGAAACCCTAAATGCCAAATCCTCAAATATTCAAGTTAAATCATCAATCTAACTCAATAAATCAACAAATCAAACTATATAAGGCAAGAAAGAAGCAACTTACTTGATTAAAAGCTTTAAAACTTCAAAGATCACACCTCAAACTCCGCTCCCACACCCACGACAATCCTCAAGCACACCCAAACCCATTTCTTCAACACCAAATCAAGAGGATAGATCAAAGATGGAAGAGGGAAGAACAAAAGCAAGGAGAAATCAAGGAGAGATCCACGATCAAGAAGGAGAAATTTCTTCTTTCAAAAATCAAAGGAGCATCGTGGAAGCAACGAAATTCAAAGGGGTTAGGGTTAAATACAGAGGAGAATTAAGGCTTGTTTGGCAATTTTAATTGCCACCAGTCCAATCCGAACAACCTCAATCCAATTTTTGATTCTAATTTCTCCCAAATTCCAATGGTTCTAACCCTAATTCATCAAATCAAATTTCTACTCTTTCTATGCCATTGGATAATCAATTTCGGAACCGAAAATCCAATTAATCGATCATTAAGTTAATTTTCCGGTCCGGACCTATTGCTCCGAAAATTCCAAAAAATTTCCTATAAATCCTCAAAATTGGAAAACACATAATTGTAAACTCCAATTTCATTTCTCACAGCTCAATTAACCTAATTTCTCCAAATTTACCAATTTACTCAAATCAAATCAGGAATTGTCATACATGTATGTACATACGTATGCCAGTGCATTAATTGCCCAAATTACCAAATTATACATAACTAATAATGCATGAACATGCCAATCATGAATGTAATGAACTACACCCATCCCATCGGTGACGGGATGTTACACCAAATGTTAATCTTGGGTTTGATAGCAATTCTTGAGCTTCTGGCAGTAGTAATTCATTATCTCCAAAAAGCTCAAGTTTTAAAACACCTCTATGAAAATTTATATCTCTACTTGATTTATATGCCTAATGCAATTTTTCCTTACATGCTTCTGACCCACTTTATTACGAGGGTGTTGCAAAAGACCATGAATGAAGAGATGATAGTTATACACAATCAAATTTGGGATTTGGTCGATCTTTCGAAAGGAAAAAAAATTATTTAACTTAAATGGGTGTACCATACAAAGTATCATGTTGATGTTACAATTTAGAAATATAAAGCTTGTCTGGTTGACAAGGGGTACTCACAATAGCAAGGTGTCAACTTTGATGAAATATTTTCATTAGCGGCTCGTTTTGAAACAATGAGAATTTTTCTAGCTTTAGTTACACAATTAGATGACCATTTTACTAGTCTGGTATTAAATTTGCTTTTTTGAATGGCAAGTTAGAAAAAATATGTTTATTGCTCAGCCTGAAAGTTTTGCCAATGACGATAGTAGCAAAGTTTACAAGTTAAGGCTTTCTATAGCCTTAAGCAAGTCTTGGTATAGTAAAATTGATTCATATTTCTTGAAAAGTGGATTTCAAAGGAGCAAAATTGAGCCAATTCTTTATTTGAAAAAGCAAGGTAAAACTAATTTTTTGGTGATATATCTTTATGTTGATAACATGATATATGTATATAGAGTCTTGTGAAACAGTCTCTTTACCAAGGCGGGGTAAGGTTATGTACTATTGAACATCTTCAGACTCCACAGTTCAATGGAACTCTCACTAGGTCTTATTGTTGTTGTATGATGTAAAAATTTGAGATGTTGGATTTGGGTTTACAAAATTATTTTCTTGAGCTTGAAGTGACAAATGTGCTAATGAAATTTTGCTTCCCAACAAAAATTTGTATTGATCATGGTCAAGGAGGCACAACTCAAATATTTTGTAACAATAAGGCAACGAGTACTATAACAAGAATCCAACTTATTATAATAGAACCAAGCATATAAATATTCGCTATCACTTTATTTAAAATATGGTTGTTGAAAGAACGATTACAATAAAGTTTTGTAGAACAAACGAGCAAGTTGTGGATATTTTTACAAAATCATTATCAAGTACCGGGTATGGGTACTTTAGGCTGAATATGGGTGTTATAAATTTTGGAGCAAAGGAAAGTATTGAACTGTACTTCAAATATTTTTAACATTCTATTTCTACTTTGAAGTTATATTTTTCAGCAAGTATTTTTTTTTTAGTGAATTTATTAACAAACTGATTTAATTAGCACGTGTTTTGGTCAAGTATTTTCTATTGAAAGTGGCAATATTAGTGGAACATGTTTTACCCATTTTCATGTTTTAATTGCTGCCTTTTTGTGTATTCTATTCAGCTATACGTCCAAAAATTTAGGCACTTGTTTTGTCATTTTCTGTAATGGTATTCACCATTTGTCTTGTCATTAAAAAGTTGCTTCAAGCCTTTATGCATTTTGTTCATAGTTTCCATAAAATTTTACTTATCATGTTGACAAGTTCCTAATCCCTCAATTACGCCAATGTTTTAAAGTGCAAGAAACATTCAATTTTTGCCTTCTTGGTAGGTTAAAATACAACATTAACACTGATCCAGCACGTAAAGAATTAACCAAATTAAGGGGCATGAATTGTGACAACAACACTAATTTCAATAGACAGGCTCTTTATTTTGCAAGATTAATCGGGAGAATAAGAATTTTTACAATTTTACATTCTTTTACATTTTAACAAATTACTCCAAATCTTGCCTTCTGTCTACAATTTTTACAATAACCTGTAATTCTTAGATCTTATCTTGCACTATTCCTAGAGCAATGTCAGGATGGTTTAGGTTGCTTTAAGGAAGTTGAGTAATCAATTACGCTATTCCATGCTACCAAAGAACAACCATAATGCTACTAATACAAGGAGAGAAATCAAAGTTTTTCATTATTCTCATCAGGAAATAAAGAGACCATGTACAATTACACTTTACAAAAGCAAGCGAAATCAGTCATTCATGAAAGAAGGCCAGTAAGGGTTGTCCATGGCAGGAAGCTGCGTGTTTTCAGATGGCTTCCAGTGACGCTTCCTTTGGTTTATGAACCAGTTGTTGATCTGCTTCTGGTCTAGCCCAGTTACATCTGCCAGTGCGAGCTTGTCAGCTTCCTGTTACAAATCAACAATCATAAATGCTACTCCAAATAATTAAAACCTGACAACGAAATCTAAGTATATTCAATTAACCGTGGGATAAGGCCACTTGTAGTGAATGTTCCACCAGTTAAGCAGAAGCTGTCTAGCTTCCTTTGGCAACTTGCCATTCTTCTTCTTCTTTGAGAACTCCTGCTTTAATGTACTAATGTAGCCACTGTACTTGTGTAGCAATTTTTCTCTTAGCTCTCTATCTCCCTTTGCATGGAGAGAATCCCGAACCCCTCCGGTTGTACCTTCGTCAGACCAATCAAGAGTTTCATCTGGTAAGAGAATGTTGATAGCTTGTGAAGCAATTAAATTAAGATAGCTTAAAACAATTCATTAAGCATTTTAAAGCAAAACTCCAAATCCAAAGGGTGAGGATATAATACATATTATAGTTATCAAACCGGCGTTACGGATAATCTTTAGTCAGATTGCACACAGAGAAAAGGGTATAAACAAATAGACACCATTAACAGATACTAAACATATGGAGCACTAGTTCACCGTGCCAATAAGATTATTACTTTCTCGTATCCTTAAAGCCCGAGAATAAGTTCAAAAAGAAAATCAAGCTTAAGAGTTCAAGCACGGTTTAATCCGAATTCCCAAACCTGATTAAATATAAATTGTCATAAGCAGTTGAATTTGGGAAAAAATGTCAAATTCTAATCATGTCCAAACTCGTTCAAATCGAATTAAATTAAAACTCAACTTGAATTTCGTCGCTATCTCTAATGGTTAGAGCTTAATGATATAATTTTTCAATCTAGATAGAGGCCAGTTTAATGAATTTGTGCTCTTAGAGTAGCTCGCTCCGGAAAAGCTGGTATAGACAAGGTACAAGGTAATAGCAGATTATAGAATTCATCAGGTATATATATGGATGTACTTTCAATCTTTACGTTTTTATTCTTGGTATCCTACATCACTATTATCATGTCACATATGCATGTGGGCCTATTGGAAATAACCTCTCTACAATGTAGGGATAAGGCTGCGTACTATCAGGCTCCCCCAGACCCTGCTTCATTGCGGGACTTTCGGGATATGATGATGATGATGATGATGGTGTCTATCACAAACCTAATTCTATTAACTCCAACTTAACTGGGTGTATAGAAAAATTAACTAATCCATATCTTAAGGGTCGAATGAAATTTGAGAAGTAAAGGGATATCATTTCGTAGAACAATCCAACTTGGTATAAAGAAGATGAGCTGAGGAGAAAGGCAAGTTGGCATCGCCAAAAGAAGGTTGACAACACGAACAAACAAAACAAAAATACCAGGAGCAACCACCTCACAAAGGTGGGAAAAGAAAAGTGAATAATTAGTGGGAGGCAGAGGCACAGAGAACACATGAAGCCAAGAATCCATGTCCTCCCTGGTCAGCTCAGCAGATGTGATATAACAGCACAGGACATAATTTCCAATGCTGAAAGATGGGACATAACAAACATAGTTAAAGGAGGAGAGATAAGAGAGATGTAGAAAAGAAAAACAAATGAGAGACAAACAAAAAGATTCGGAGGTTCGTTGTGTCGTGTCGGCGTCAGGAGTAGTGAGTGTAAGATTTTGACGTCTTTGTAAAGTACGGCGTGTATAAAAAAAATCCTAATTAATCACTGCAAATGGCACGAATTTCGAGAGAAACAGGTAACCCCGCAAGGCACGCGCTGTCCACATCCCAACTTGCAGATGCTTTTATAGAAGCAAGAGTTGTACACCTCCAAGGCTCCAACATCTTCAATGGCGAAAACCCACTAACCAAAATCCGATCTTTTTGTGCATTTCAATCGAAATTGACTTGATAAACCTAAGGAACTTGAGAACAGTGCATCGTAGTGTAAACTGTAGTTTCTAACTTTGCTCAAATCCTAATGCCTTTCGCATACTTTAGTCAGACAGACCACCTATTATGCTACATTTCTAGCCCAACATTTCAGCTACTGTATACTATGTTTTATCGCTGCCAGGCCCTGATATGCTTTAAACAAGAACAGCAGCATAAAGAGAATGCAGCTTTTCGACACTGCAAGGTCTTCTCTTACAAAGATTAGAAATAACAACGATGGAAAATGAGACAAAATCCAATGAAATCTAAACAACTACATGTGTACTAGTGCACAGTTCTATAGATCATACCACATGATATGAAATGGTATCATCGCACTTTCCGTCAAAATAGTGAGTTTGAAGCAGAAGTTCCATAAGAATTAATTTTTTCAGAAGAGAAGTTTCATAAAGATCTTCTCGAATTAAGATAAACTGTCAATGCACGTGTAAAATTAATCATTAAGCTCAAATACAAGTGACATCTAATCCATGAGATTGGCAGAGTGGTTATTGCATAGGTTATTACCAGCTCAAAGGACTAGAGAACCAGTACAAGTATATTGTCCACCAACTTTAGAAAAATTGCATTTAGTAACAGATAAATGTAGTTTGCTACTTTTAACCAGGAGTACCTAGTATCCCTTCTAACAGCATTTGAAAGTTTATGATATCAGGTTCTTTTTCTTCTCATCCATTGACATGATAAAGATATCATATGAGAAACTAAAGCATGGTGAAGGCAAGAATAACAACGTCAAGAACCTGTAAAGGTAGGAATCCGAGTGAAATGGATGCAAGGAGCTGCTGTGATCTCATGTGCTAACGTAAGTTCTGTTCTGCGCATGCCTTGAAAAATATATTTTCGACCCATCCATATCTAAAGTTTCTTTATTCCTAAATAGAATGCATAATTTCCAATGTCTGCAAGAAAAGCAGCTTTTTTTATGGAAGTTATTCCATAAATAGCTTACGACCACACAGATATCCTGCTAAAATAACAATTTTATCGACAAAATCTATCTGTACCAAGTTAAAAAGCCAAGTGCTTTAGAATTGTCTAAGCCCCAAAAGAAGAAGAAAAGAACTAGTTGATCCACGTACAAAAGAAGAAGATGATGATGGGTGCATACTTACACGAGCAGATGTTTTCTTCTTTTCTTTGTCCGCGCAAAAGCAGATGCAGATGCTATAATAGAAAAACTCAACTCTTTTGTACTTCAGTCTGCCATGATATCCCATGTAGATTATGATATTCAGGCAGGAGCCTAATTGAATTGATGATTAAGTAGAAAAGAGATTTGCTTTCAGTTTTGAGTGTTTATTTTATACACTTGGAACTGCCTGCAACTCTTCCCAATAAGTGCTTTATGTGAAGGAGAACGGTTCTCAGACTTTTATTATCCGATGAATGCCAGGGTTGATCCAATCCTAAGAACTTTCTCAAGAACAGTCGTTTATTTTTGAATCTGCAACATGGCATGCACGACAACTCATGCTCCATACTCCATCCTAAGTTTAATCTTTAATCACAATCACCAGTGAAGTTAACAGCTAGGCGTTTATCAATATAAAGACCTAACGATGAACAAAGGGACCTTACTGTGAGCCATAAAAAATGACCTAAAGTTTCTTTGAAACATTAAGAGTAAGCAAGATCTAAGAGAAACTGTTGACACAGGATTTATTCAGTTTACTAATTATGCAAAGGAAAGCTTTCTCTCTCAAGTATAAACATGTCTCCGATTTTGACCTTCTACTATCAACTCCCCATGAAATTAAAGCCTAGAAACAACATGCAACAGCAACACTCCTTTATAACACGGAAAATCCAAACTTCTGACCTTCACTTTAGCCTTTACTTATCATCCTTCAAGGCCGAGAACTTAAATGCTTAGGTTAAAGGAAATAAATAATCAGAATTCAGACCCATGAAATAATTAACAAAGGTAAGGGCACTGCACGATAATCCCAGACCGGAGACGTAAACTTGATAAAGCATTTAGTCATGTCCTTTTAGACCGCAGAGAACCAGTTTTACGAAAGAGAGGAGTTATATTCTAGCCTTAAGGTCTTCTTGTCTTTTCTGGCCTCTGACACCTGGGTCTTAGCCAGAACCAGAATAAATGTTCTCGCTGGTACAGGTTTTTGTCCAGAGCCAATCCTGGAAACTGTCCTATGAAAGCCAACCACTGTTCTTCTTGTGATTTCGTCTCAATAACATTGAACTAGGTTTAAACTAACGTGCGCTTCCATCTTCTTTCCCATGTTGTTGAGTTGATGTGGATATCTTGTGCTGTGTGATCGTATCATATATAATCTCGGCTATCACGCAGACGGAACGTTTAAAGGGTAGGATTTTCAGAAGATCTTGAGCACAAACATCAAAGAACTGAATAATCAATTGAAAAGTCAAGACTAGCAACTAGTTTGAGAAAGAGAAGACCAAAGAGAGAGACCTGAAACGTGGCCGCTGGAAGAACCTTTGCAGAGGGTGTTCAATTGAGCTTCGATATCGTTCAAAAAAGTAGTGGCTTCATTGAAAGGCCTTGACAGATCCAATTTATACTTGGCCAAAATCTGACAGTAAAGTTCCTACAGAAAACAAGCAAAGAACATATAGTATAAATCGAAGGAATGATGAATCTGAACGAAAATTTTATAAAGGGCAAACGTCATTTGGAGCATAAAACCTTGACAAAACGTACAAATTATTCAACGAACATAATATCAAAGGAAACTGAGCTAATTAATGGGGCTTAACCTTAACGGTATTACGGTGCAGTTGCCACCTAGAAAAACATTTTTAACAAGGCAAATAAAAGGGATTTAACAAAGCAGCTGAAAGGTTCTAAGGAAGTAAGAGGTAAAAAGAAAGGTGGAATGAGAAGTGCATTTTATTAGGGTTTGAGTCATCTCAAGAAATATACAGAATGTAATCAGAGAAAGAAAAGGGACCATGAACTCGTCAAGCTCTGGATCTGCGCCCAAGCAAGAGGCATCGGCATTTAACTTATTTGAAAGTTCGTTTTCTCGCCGGATTTCATCAAGCAGGGAGGCAATCTGCGGTGGTGCTCCCACCTGCAAAAAGAAAGAACATGTGAAAAAGGACTTATCATGAGCGATCCTCAACTGATGATGCTCCTAACTTTCAAATGTCCATGGAAACTAGTTAAGCAATCCACATGGCGTTTAGACAGTTCATTAACAGGACTGCCTCAAGAATCAGCTCAAACCGCATAAGTTATTCCCTTTAACGGGACAGAAAGCATTGTGAAAGCAACTACATGTATGAATATAAGGCATATGAAAGAAGAAACTTTCCTACATACTAATTATCAGCTAGGGAAAACCATAAGCATCCTTCGATCTGCAACTTCTGATATGTCCTTTTGTGTGTATATGTGTGTGTGTTTGATCTTTTAACCATTTGGGAAGCTGCAGAGTTTCAAATCCAAAGAACAATATTGGCCATACATTTACCTTCTGGCAATCAATATAAGCTTCAAGCAACTTAGGGTAAAGAGGATGGGAAGCAATTTTAGTCCTAATGGTACTAGAAACCTCTTCCTGCAACATCCCACTCTTCTGAATTTCCGCCACCGGCGAGGCAGAATCGGATACAGAAGAACAGGAGAACATCTGCTCCGATGATCCAAACACAGGAAACGACGGCACAGGGGATGTAAAACACTCAAGATTATAAGGCGACGGAGCAACCATATCACCTGGCTCATGCATGGAGTAATCGTGAGCACTACAACTTGATTGCATGCCGTACAAATCCTCCATCAATATTCGCCAAGAATATCAGGAGATCAAACTTCATAGACACCATGCACACATATATAGTACAGAAAACAAGAGTGGGGTGGCAACTAAAGCGCACAACCGACCCTCTCACGGTCATGTAACTTGTACAAGCTGATCTTAGTGACGCATAATTTGACTTTGGGAGATGATAAGTTACAAAATGCTAATAAAAATTAATTTTATTTTTTATTTGTAATTAAATATTT
>JANKYF010000007.1:47631116-47641630 GCA_029829435.1 Erythroxylum hondense | reverse complement strand
GCTTTGTGCGTCGCGACGTGCGGCTTGAAGCTCGTCGCGACGTGCGGGCGGGAGTTCATCTCCGAAACCCAGATTTTTGACAGATTCAACCTTAAATCCTTCCCATTCTCTACTACAACATATATAACCCATGAATCATGTCTTATACTTCCATTCTACACTTATTCTAACACCAAAACATCATCAAAACAACAACTCATGCAAATCTACCAATTTTTCACCATAAACCCTAAACCAACGATTTCTACTCAATCCAAGCAAACCTAAGGTTCAAACCACTTCAAACAAAGATAGATGAGTGTGACTTACCTGTAGAATGCTTCTAAACTGTCGGAAAACGTCAAACTTAGCTTTTCCCTTTTTCTCCTCTTCTTCCTCCTTCCACGACTATCTCCTCTTCTCTTCTCCTTTTTCCTTCTTTCTTTTCTTTTCTTCTTTCTTTTAATTTCTAAAACCTACAAACATGGGCAAGGACTATAATGCCCTCCTTTGCTTAACCTAAAACCTCATAACTCAAGTGTCTTGACCATTTTGCCCTTAAACATTTTTACTCTTTCAAAACAATTATTCCATACTAAACTCAATTAAATCTAAATTTTCCATTAATGCTCTCAATAAAATCAAACTATTCCATATTTCATACTACTAACATAATTCATACTTAACAATATTAAGAAAACAAGTTTGGGGTCCAACACCCCCTATACCTAGTAGCCACTAATCCTATCCTTGATACCTCCCTGTATGCGACAATTGCGGATATGACAAATGCTGATGGCTCTTGGAAGTGGAACTTGTTTCAACAATCCCTCCCTTCCTTAGTCTGTCTGGACCAAGTGGATCTTTGTTTGCACCCCGCCAGTTCAGAGGAGGATACCATGAGGTGGGGCCCAGTTGCTAATGGCCGGTTCTGGGTCACGTCTGCTTACGACATTATTGCAGGAAGCACCACAGATGCCAATGTGAATATGTGGAAGATCATTTGGAAGTGGGTGGAGCCTCAACGGATTCGTGTGTTTCTGTGGGTCATGAGCAAGCAGAAGCTCCTGACCAACCAACAACGGGTGGCCCGTCACCTAACTACGGACAACAGTTGTTCTTTCTGTGGCCAGGAAGAGTCAACTCTCCACGTTGTCCGTGATTGTTCACGAGTCCAAGCCTTTTGGCGGCAGCTCCACGGTCACCCGGGCGATACGACGTTCTTTCAACCACAGGTGACCGTATGGGTTAAATCCAACTTTTTGGTTCCGACTCATAGACTACACGGACCGTGAGCTACTATCTTTGACGTCGCCTGCTGGATGCTTTAGAGCTGATGTAACAAAAGCCTCTTTAACACCGAGTGGCCGAAGAATGGGTTGAGAGCTGTTTTGACTTATGTCGAGTAGATAGCCAGGGCACGAGTCGTGGAGAACTGTGTCTTTCCAACTCCAGGTCTCTCAGTAGGCAGCCTCGTCGGGTGGTCTAAACCGTTGGCGCCCTGAGTTAAGCTCAATACAGATGGGGCATATCATCCCGGGTTGTCCATTGCTACCATAGGTGGCCTTATTCGTGATTGCACCGGCCAATGGTGTGTTGGCTTTACACAACGTATTGGAAGCGAATCATCGCAAATTGCAGAACTATAGGGACCCCACTCCGGGCTTTCTTTGGCGTGAGCCATGGGGTATCGATGAGTCATTGTCGAAATAGACTCACTTGTGGTGATTAATATCCTTTCTTCGTCACAACCTGATCTTACTGATAATTTTTCTTTGTTGGCAGGTACCAGGGATTTACCCCAGCGTCATTGGAAATTACACCTTTAGCACGTGCCACGGGAAGGGAACCAGTGTGCAGACTTTCTGACAACCCTCGTTGTTCGTACCGGCCCAGCAATATGTTATATTCCGAAACCTCCAATGTCCATTATGGAACTCTTCCTTCGGGACAAACAGAGAGCTCAATATCGCAAAGCTGGCGGCTAGCTAGATTTTACTTTGTGTCTCTTTCTCCCTTGTGTTCAAAAAAAAAAAAAAATCAACGACACGTCAGAGGACACCTGTATCCCGTAGAAACAAAGCACAAGGAAACCAACTAAGGACAGCATCTTCTTGCCATCAAACCCATCAGAGAACACCTGTTCTCGGCGATCTTTGGCTCTACTCTCTCTGTGTTTGTTTGGCCACTTATAACTAAACTGAGAGCTACGGGAATGGGTTCCTTTCTGAGTTCGACTAAGAAAAGCATGGAACTTGATAAAAATAAGGAAAGCATGGACCTTGATAAAAACAAGGCACTTGACAAGGCCAAGGAGTTGTCAACTGCCGCCCCTGTAGTGGTTTTCAGGTTTATAACACTACAAATCCATCTATCATATGTTCTTTTATTTTCTTGGTTCTCTTTTAACTTCGATAAGGTAGGATGCTATTGTCTTTGATTGTAATTGCTTTGGTGTTTTATGTTGTTCTTGCAGTAAAACCTACTATATGTTCTTTTATTTTCTGGGTTCTCTTTTAACTTGGATAAGGTAGGATGTTATTGTCTTTGGTTGTAATTGCTTTGGTGTTTTATGTTGTTCTTGCAGTAAAACCTACTGTGGGTATTGTAAGAGTGTCAAGCAGCTGTTTACACAGATAGGAGCAAGTTTCAAGGTCATTGAACTGGATGAGCAAAGTAAAAACTTAACCTTGTAACTTACTCTAGTTTACTTAGTACCGCTGTCAACATGATTACATCTGTTGGTCCACATTTCTGAACATATTTCTTTTGTTTGGTTTCCCTTATCTGATGATAGCCTTTAGTGTTCATTTTCTTTTCTTTTTTTTTTCAAATGAACTTGCTTTGCCGTTTTAACTAGTTGATAAATGGTATATGTTGCTGGCGGCATTTGGTTCCACATGTAGCCTCGTTGAATAATCCAATGGTCGATGATTAAAAATGGAAAGGCAACATGTTTTGTATTGTTTTATTTTTCTGTGTTTCAGTAACCGTCTTTGCATCCGTAATTCGTCTTCCTAATAGCAAATTGGTGATGTTGACAGAACGAAGTAGCTTTCTAAAATGCTTGAAAAACAGTGTCTTTCTTCTAAGATTGGAAACAACTCTATAGCAGGGATAAGTGTTGGGACATATTATGATCTGTTTTTTTATTCATGTGACACGATTCTTAGCCTCTTTGAATCATTTATCTGTTAGACACGCGATCAAATTAGCCGGGAAAGGTCAATGTTTACACATCTGCAGCTCTAGTAAAGTTTTTACTTGTACTTTTCTTTGTAGGTGATGGAGGAGACATCCAATTGGCTCTGGCTGAGTGGACTGGACAGAGGACTGTACCAAATGTGTTCATCGGAGGAAAACACATTGGTGGTTGTGACAGTAAGTGCATAACTCGTCCTCCAGATGCTTAATCTCCCTGTTCATTGTTATACTAGAAATCGAATTTGTTTATGATTTAATATTTCCACTCCTGCTTGATCTTGCAGCTGTACTGGGTAAGTACCATGGTGGGCAACTTCTGCCTCTTCTCACTGATGCAGGGGCCACTGTCAACAACTCTGCTCAACTTTGAATCAGATCGTCATGTATAAACCAGACAAAGCAGCTTCATATATTTAAACTACGTACCTGATTCCCAGTCCTGAGCCAAACTTAGATATCTGGGACAATGATACCACGTGTTTTTAGAGTTAATAAATGATCTATTGGAGGAATTTCACTCAGCAACTTCATTCTTTTAGGTTAACTAATTCCTTGACAGTGAAAGATGCAAACTTTTATCTCGTTCTCAATATTGTCGTCACTAGCATTACATTGTTATTCGATTGTCCCTTATTTGGACTGTCAAAACTTTTAGTTGCGCATAAGATGAGTCATCAGGCATAGAGGGCTTTTACATCTTCAGACTAGTAAGCAGGCACAAAGGGCATCATTTGCAAAGAGTAAAGCTGTTAATGAAGAAAAAGATTGGCTTCGTAGAAGAAGAAAAGTATTAAAAAACGAACGAACTTTGATATATTTACTTATTTGGAGGCTGTTAAAGGGAATAGAGTAGTAGTGTAGTCAAGCAATCGGATTGATTTGGCAACAAGAGAACTACTTATTAACTTGTTGACAAGTGAATTTCCTGCAACTTCTTGTCCAACAGCAAGGTTTGATAAAAAACACACTTTCCAAATGTTTGACAAAAAAAAGTTGGAGACTTTGTTGCAATTTGTTAAGATATCTTCACGTCACAAATCTTTCAGTTCCTTTTACTTTTCATTTATCTGTTTTGGTTTTTTCATATAGATTGTAACAAATTTCTGTTTTGTATACAAGATTCCTTCTTTGTTTTGGGTTTGTTTTGATTTTAATAGATTTCTGTTTTGTATACAAGAGTCCTGGTTGAATATATTGATATAATTCTGTTATAAATAAAGGTAGTAATGTAGATGGAAGATTATCCCATTCACTCAACATATTTCGACTCTTTTATAGTATCAGAGCTTTCGAGACTAACGTCCATGGCTAACCCAAACACAAACCTCCTCTTCACTGCTTCTCACACACTAGGAATAACCTCATTTTCCACCTTATCTATCAAGCTAGAGAGAGAAAACTACTTCCTATGGAGTAAAAATGTGCTATCTGCCTATTTAGAAACAATTGGGAGTTGAAACAACGATTGCAACTGGAATATATGCAGGTTGAGGATGAAGTTACAATGGAGGTTGAGGACATAACACCAATTGAGCAAGAATGGGGCTCCTACCTTGTAGGCTGTTTCACAGGAAAGTTTCAAGGAATGAAAGCACTTGAAATGGGGAGTGAATTGCAAAATTCTGCCCTATGACTAGGATAGTCTTCCAATTTGATGCAGATAAAGACTGAACAACTGTGTTAGTAGGGTGTCCTTATATTTTGTTTGGGAAAACGTTGTTGTTGAAAAAAACTATCACAAGGTTTTGCTTTCAATTACCAAGATTTCATGGAAGTTCCACTGTAGTTACAATTCCCAAATGTCCCATTGGAATTGTGGAATGAAAAAGGGTTATCCAAGCTAGGATCCCAAGTTGGCAAACCTATTTGCATGGATAAGATTATAGGTAAGAAATCCAGAATTGACTATGCTGGAATATTGGTTGAAGTGGATGTTACAAAGAAACCAGTGACTAGTTTCTATATTAAAATGCTCGGGGACAACCGTTATACCTAAATGGTGATTTATGAGACATTTCTTAGATATTGCTGCTATTGCAAGCAATTCGGGCATAACTCCTTCAAATGTAAAACTACTGGAAGAACACACAAGAAGTTGCAGAAGGAGACTACAAAGGAGGAAAAAAGGAAAAGTTAATGAGGATGGTAGATTAAGGAATCAGGTTGTTCAGGGGTTGGAGGCTGAGAAACCTAATAAACCGAGAGGCTATATGGGAATAAACAAAGACATAGGCCCAGACAAGGCAAGTGGACTGCAAACACAAACAGAAAGGAACAAGGACTCTATTATAAACAGGGAGGTAGTTATTGAAGATAGGGGCAAAAAGATACTCAGGCTTGGAGGGAGGCAAAAATTGCTAGCAGGAGTGAATGGCAGAGGGTGCAAAGCTCTAAAAACAGTAGTAAAGGCAAGGCGGTGATAACTACCAACAGAAGACCAAATGAAGTAGACAAGGGGTAAGGATTTCCGAAGGGGAATAGTGATGTGAGTAATAAATATAATGCAGAGGAAAACAGGAGAATAGGAGGGGAGGGCTCCTCTCTAATGAGAAAATGAAGATTTTGTATTGAAATGTCCTAAGCCTAAACAAGGCCTCGAGATAAAACAATGTTGTCAACCTTATTAGACAACATCAGTATAATTTTGTGTGTTTTCTTGCACCAAACTTACTATTGATGGTTTGGGTTTTATGATGCAAAATAAGCTCTTAGGGTGGGACTTTAGCCATAAATTTGGTTCTATCATAGGGGGCCGAATTACTATAGCTTGGAACTCCTCATTTTTTATCATTGCTATGTGTTAGAGCAGGATGAACAATTTATCCACTGTAGTGTGCTATGCCAAACTACTAAGATGCATTTTTTGGTGACTTGTGTGTATGGGCTGTATAGTGTGACAAAAAGAAGGGAATTATGGCAGAAGTTGATAGGGCAAGCTATGGATCCAATGATGCCATGGATGATAATGGGTGATTTCAATTGTGTCTGTGCGGCTAATGAAAGACTTGGGTGTCGACCTTCATTTGCATACTTGTTGAAAGATTTACAAGAGTTTCGTGTGACTCTCAGATGGTGAGATGCTCCATTTAGAGGGGAGTTCTTCACTTGGTAGAAAAACAATTGGTGGGCTAAATTAGATAGAGTACTAATCAATCTAGCATGAGGAGCTAAAGGTCTACATTGTTCGGCTAACTTTCTACATATGATGTTGGCTTCAGATCGTTGTCCTGTAATAGTGGACTTTAACCAACAGGAAGTCCGAGGGAATAAACCTTTCAAAATTTTCAATATGTGGATCAACCACCCTTTTTTTCAATATATAGTTGCCAACATTTGGGACATGGAAGTAGATGGAGCTGCACAATATACTTTGTATATGATGTTAAAGGCTCTTAAGTCCCCCTTAAAAGGTTAAACAATGCAGCCTATGGTCACATTGCTAGTAAAGTTAGAAAGGCACAAGAGGAGTTCCAAAGAGCGTATCAAGCTTCCTTAAGCAAACCCGAAAATGAAGAAATTGCGGTGAATAATAAAAGGAAGCATGTGGTATTTTTGCAAGACGCAAAAAGGTTATTCTATCAACAAAAAGCTAAATGCAAACACTTGATGGAGGCTAATAAAAGCACTAGTTAGTTTCATGCAGTGGCTTGAAAGAGAGGTAGGCTAAATGCAATTTTCCATCTCATCAAAGAAGATGGATCTAAAACTAATTCAATGGAATAGGTTACAAAATGTGTAGTGCTATTATAAGGGGCTCCTTGGCACTTCATCCCCCTGGGATAGAGTAGACCTATAGGTGGTAAGGAATGGAGAAGTGTTGAATCCGGAGATGAATGAAACACTGATTGCCCGAATCATGAATGATGAGATCAAGCGAGCTATGTTTGATATTGGTAACGACAAAGTTCCGAGGCTCGATGGATACACAACCACTTTCTTTAAGAAACAATGGGATAGGGTTGGAAAAAATGTAATGGAAGCCGTGCGTTAATTTTTTTGTCAATGGCCGAATGCTTAGACATCTAAATCACACTATCATCACTCTCATCCCCAAGAAGCAAACAACACCAAAAGTGACTGATTTTAGACCAATAGCCTGCCTGAATGTGGTGTATAAGGTGATCACGAAGATATTGAATGAGTGTATGACTATGGTGGTGCGGAAAATAATTGACCCGACTTAATCTACTTTTGTGCCTGGTAGGAGTATGCTTGATAATATTTTTTAGCACAGGAACTTGTCAGGGGCTATAGTAGAAAATGCATATCCCCACGGTGCATAATTAGAATTAACATTACAAAAGCCTATGAAACTGTTTCATGGAAATTCCTGGAAGATATGATGAAAGGGTTATGATTTCCAGAAAAGTTTGTATGTTGGATTATCGAGTGTGTAACAACAACTTCATTCTCAGTTTCGATTAATGGCACATTACATGGGATTTTTAAGGGTAGGAGAGGACTGCGACAGGGGAACCCTATATCACCCACCCTCTTTTTGTTGTGTTTGGAATACTTATACAAAGTGTTAAAGTGAGAACAACTAGCCCTCAATTCAACTTTCAGCCGAAGTGCAAGACACTAGATATTACACACTTTTCCCTTACTGATGACCTTATGTTACTTTCTAGAGATGATTCCACATCAATCCGTGTGCTGGTGGATGGTTTAAGGGAATTAAAAGTGGTGGGAGTGTTGAGGGTAAACCCCTCAAAATCTAATATCTACCTGGGAGGGGTATGGGGTAGAGATAGAGAAGACATTCTGAAGATGGTTGAGTTTACTATTGGAGAATTCCCAGTTCGGTATTTGGGTGTTCCCTTGATGCCTATGAAGGTCTCGGTGGCTCAATTTTTGGTATTGCTTAAATCTGCGGAGAACTACGTTAATATATGGAATGGAAAGAACCTTTCATATGCGAGGAGTATTGAATTGATCGATTCGGTTATTCAAGGAGTCCTATCATTTTGGCTTCAGGCGTTCCCTATTCTAGTAGTTATCCTTGAGAGGATAATCTCTATATGCAGACTTTTTCTATGGGGTGGTCAGCATTTTAAGGTGGTATGGGATAACATTTGTGCACCAAGGGAGGAGGGTGGATTAGGATTCAAGAATTGCAAAGTATGGAATTCTACATTGTTGGCTAAAATGTTGTGGAACATATATGCCGAAGCCAACTCTTTGTGGGTGAGATGGATCCATAAGATTTACTTGAGGGGAGTACCGATATAAGATTGGGTATCTCACAATCGAGACTCTCCCCTACTAAAAATATTGGCATTAATTCAGGATACCTTGGTGGAAAATTTGGGAGGCCGCAGTGAGGTAGTATATAGAATGTAGAATTTATGTGTTAATGGAGCTTTATCATCACACAAGGTCCATGAGCTGATGCGTATTAAGCGCACTAGGTGGCCGTGGATGTCTTTCATTTGGAAACAATATATTCCGCTAAAATAATCTTTCGTTGCATGGCTTAGTCTTCGAAATAGACTGCCAATAAAAGACAATCTGTTATTTTTGGAATTGGAGCGTACATGCAGGTTGTGTGATAACGACCTAGAAACTGTTGACCATTTGTTCTTGAAATGTTCTTTTATAGGTGAGATTTGGAATCCAATCAGGGGTTGGTTAGGAAGGACACGAGTCATGTTTACAATTTCGAGCGCCATCAAATGGATTCGGAAAGACTACAGTGGAGTCGCCTTATAAGTAAAACCACCAGACTTGCATTCCTCTGTACTTTATATACTATTTGGAAGACCAAAAATACTATTCAACTCGATGCAGCTTCGATTACCAACTTTGATGTAGTCTCCAAGATAACTGTGATGTATAAGATCTTGTATAGATTGTATCCAGAAAAGCTTATTCACTTTTAATGCTTCGGTTGTTTTTGAATTATGCTATATTTTTTCTTTTTGGATGCAATGGGTAAATTAAGGTTATAACCTCTCATTGGATGTATTGGGGAATTGGGGGACTTTGATGTTGTTACACATTTGATCGGGGTATGCCACAATGATCGTTGTACATACCTTTTGATGAAATATACTATTTACCTTTCATTTTAAAAAAAGTGCTATCTGCACTTGAATCCTTTGAGTTAGATGACTTTGTCACTGGAGACATAATGTCTCCACCGGTCCAAATCCTTAAAGCCGTTGAAGGTCAACTACCATAACCTAGACAAAATCTTGAATTTCTTTCTTAGAGGAAAAAGGATAGGCTTGTCTTTCTATGGCTAAAAAGTACCATCATCGAGCGTATCCTTAGTTACATTACGTGGGCATCAACTGCAAGAGATGCTTGGGTAACTCTTGAAAGGATTTTTCAATCACAATCATGAGCTATCGTGATACATATTAAATGACGTCTTCAAACAATGGAGAATGATCCATGTCAATCCTTGAATATGTTGAACAGAAAAGAGCAATGGCAGACATGCTTGTTTCAACATTAAATCCTGTGTCTAATGATGATCTCATAAACTTCATTCTCCAGGGGTTAGGTGAGAATTATTCTTCTTTCCATACATCTATTAATACAAGTGCTGAATTAGTGTATGTGGATGAGCTACTGGGTATGTTGCTTCAAGAGGAGGAGAAAATAGAACACTCACAGAGGGTTCTCATGTCAGCTAATGTTGCACTAAAAGGCACCTCACAAAAAAACTCTTCAGGGGTTATTTACAATAAGAATTTTTCTTATCATAATAAAACCAAACATAATAATTTTAAAGGCAACTCTTTTGGCTGTGATCAATCTGGACCTCAGAAACATGGCTTCATCAAAACTAAATTGGTTTGTCAAATATGTTATAAGCCTGGACTTTCAGCTTTTAAGTGCTACAATAGTTCCAACCATGAATTCACTTCTGAAAAGCCATCAAAGTTCTATGCTCTTATTGCCTTATCTAGCACTCCATCAGATCCCTCATTGTATATCGACTCTGGCGCCACTAATCACCTTACAGCAGATCTAAATAATCTCTCAGTGCATTTAGACTTAAATGGTGATGATCAAATTGAAGTTGACAATTGTATAGGTCTATCTATTTCACATGTTGGGCACTCATTGGCCATGGTGATTCTTTACTTCTTACAAATATTTTACATGTCCTAAAAATCACCAAAAACCTTTTAAGTGTATCTCAGTTTACTTGCAATAATAATGTTTCCATTGAATTTTTTTCATGATGTCTATTTTGTCAAGGACATGAATGGAAGATGTTGGACCCCACCCCTCACCCGTAGGCGTCCACTTAAAGTGGAATAAAACCCTGAGGTCTTGGGTTCGAGTGCCAGAAACTCACCTAAGGCCAGAGGGGA
>JANKYF010000007.1:47516806-47530667 GCA_029829435.1 Erythroxylum hondense | reverse complement strand
ATAATGAAATTATGAATTTTTTTGACTAGGACAAATATCAAGTGGCAAGACAATTGATAAATGGTAGCAGAACTAAATGTCAAATGGTAGTAGAAATTATTGATAAGTGACATTAAAATTTAATGACAAGTGTCAGAAAATTGGGAGACAATCAAATTAGAAATTGATGGACAAATGAACTGATTATTAAGAGTCATGTGTTAGCTTAAGTAAAAAATACAAGTAGCATAATTCTTTAAGTGGTAAGTGTCATGACACTCACCAAGCATTAAGCCCACGACATATACATTGTAAGACCATCTTTTAATTGTCTTTCATTTTTATTACATGCTCTCTTCTTCATTTTCTTCTTCTCCATTCATGATACTCGTCCTCACTCTCACAACCCAACCCTCAACGTTAAGTTTTACTATCATCTTCACTTTGCCAATCCAAGATCCTTGTTGTCTTCTTCTTCTTGATCAAAGCCTAACCTATTCCTCCTTGAAGAGTTGATGATCGTATAAGCTTAGAGGCTAGGGTTTCATGGCAATTTTTGAAGAAGAGTTGAGTTAATCAAGTAAGTATATTGTTCTTTATGATTTGTTGAATAGCAACTTTTATGATGATAGTTAGAGATAAAATGAAGTTGATAATGGAGTAGAATGTGTGCATAAATTTGATGAGTGTATGTATACATTGAAGTTCTGTTTTTGTGTTTATGATCAACCATAATTTATGATTTGTTTGTGAATGATATTGAGCTAAAATGGAGCTGAAATTGAAGAAAAAATGAAATAAAAAAGATGATCTATTTACAAGATGTGTTAGATGTAAAATGTAGGAGTTAAAAATCTGGAAAATTGAAGGAGAATGGCTAGAATATGCTAACTGTAACGTTTCCAATGGGCATGCATATGTATTTTACCCTTATCTTGGTCTGTAGACATCTAAATGAGATTATTTTAATTTTATATTAAACTAAAGACATATTTCTATATTTTTCGTGAAGGAATCAAATTTGAATTCTATCTCTAAGGATTTAGAAATTTAGCTTGAAGTTGAGTATAGTGTGTTGTCAAGGTGTGAGAATAGTCTGTAGTATTTTAGGTATAACTTGTGGAATACTGAACCAAATTACATGAAATTGATGTTATTAGAAACTTAATACATATAGGAACATTTGTTTAGAAGAATGTATTACCTAAATATCTCATTTTGTTTGTAAAAAGGGATCACTAAGTAGTTGCAAGAATGTGCACAAGCACGATTGTGATAGAGAGGGATCATCAAGTGGTTGCACGATTGTGCATAAACCCAATCATGCACTGCCGTCTTTTTACCTTACCTTGATGTTTTGAACTTAAATTGAGGTTCGAAATGAATCTAGATGGTTACTAAATGAAGTGGTTAAGTGATTTATAAGTTTAGGTTGTTGATTGACATTAGAACTGAAGGATGGATTGACTTGATATGAATGTATCTTAATTTGGAAGTTATGAGTTGTTAATGATGTAAAAGTGTTCTTAGAAATGCTACTATGATTGTAAGAAGATGACTAATATGTATCAATTAAGAATTAATGAGAATTGAGAAATTGTGTGGATGTATAACGCTAAGAATGGATTGGTAAATGTATGTTTAATGAATAGATGATTGATAAAGTGAGGATAATCAAGTTTCACAAGATATGATATATGGATGATCATGAGATGTGAATAAAGGAAACATACCCAGAATATTCAAATTAAGCATGCATTATACATAACACATATACATATGTGTATGATTGAATGTTTATATAATTGTGCAATTAGTAATGTGTGTGCAATGTGTGTATTGTATGATGTAGATACACATGATAAAAAGTTAGCATCCAGATGTTTTCAGATCTTGGAAAAAATGCTATTTTCGAGTGTACTGTGAGTCGACCTAGATGGTCTCCTCTTAATTAATTGTTTTGTTTAAGCATCTGTACTGAATTATTATTGATGTGAATGTGAATGTGTTAATTATGGATATTAATAGTCCGAGGAGTTTGATAAATGTGAACATATTGGAAGTGCTTTGTTGAATGTGAATGAGTAAGGAGTAATTGATTCTCAACATAACTGTTGAATTCCAGACTTAAGTCCGAAGACATGTGAAAGTGAATGTGTAAAGTGAAATAAAGTGACGGATTGATCTTATGTGATTTGATGCATTTCATTACATGAATGCATACACAGATAATGGTAATTGTGACTGAAGTGGCGACCGAAAAAGAGCTTAAAGCTCATAATGTTATTAAGAGCCAAAGGTTCACTATGTATAATGAGCTCGGTATCCTCAATGGATACTAGATATTTATTAATAAGCCTGGTATCCACAATAGATATGGGACAATTATAGGCACTTGATCATAACAATGTAATAATAGAAAGTGAGTCTCATGAGCATTGCATATACAATTGATATGTATGTTTAAATGACTGGATTGTACTATTTAAATTGTTCTGAATGTGATATATGAAATAAGTGAATAAAGTGTATTTGATGCCACATGATGAATTATTGAAGTGATGTGTTATATGTGTTGATATTTATCTACAAATTGAATATGAACTGTGAACTATTTGTGTTATGTGATATGAGTGAGCTATCGAGGATTGTCCACTCACTGAATTTACAAAACTCACTCAAAATTTGTAACGTTGTCTTTCAGGTTCAAGAGATACCTAGTTAAACTAACTGGAGTCTAACCAATGCATTCAGATAAGAGTTAGAGGTCGGGATCAGTTAGCGTCTGCATATGTTTTCTGTTATTTTTAGTATTAAACATTGTATTATGAAGCATTATTTATTGTGTAAATGAATTTTGCTTGTAATAACAGTTTGATGAAACACATTTTTATTTGTATTGGACCTAGATGATCACTAGAATTTATGATGATTTGTTTATGGTTTGTGACATTTATAACTGAGATTTTTATAAGCAAAATGGGTCGAAAGTTCAATTATCGATTTTCTGGATATGCATGTGATATATAAAAAATTTTTGAATTGAGTATGATCAACTAACTGCCCTAGCATACCACCTCATAGAGTATGTTCTCCAATAACAATGGTTTATTTGGGAATATGCCCTATGAGAGTGGGGTGTTACAAAATTAGTTCATCAATTTTTCAAGATACTGAATGATCAAATATAGAATCATTCGATCTCAATTATTAAACATAGTAACTTTTCCTTTAATCAATAGGACTTATGTTTTTAAAACCAAAGAAGAGAAGCAACCACCCATTGCTTCCATTCAATAAAGGTAGGAACCTTTATTATCAAAACCTTTAGCAATCAATTAATGGAATTTATAAGAGAGTAGCCAAACAGATATCAATAAAAGGGAATGATTTTGATAATAACTACATAATATTTCAAAATTCAAATTAGATTTATTTTCTTATATATGCAACGATATAGTTCTTAAAAGGAAATAAAATCATACGAATAATGCTTCTTTTCTTGTAGAAACCTTCTTAATGATCTTACCTTATTAGAAATGATTCTACAATATTCGGAAGGATCTTGCTAATTATATATTATGTCAATCAGCTCCAAGACATTGCCATATTTATTTCTTAACGTCTGAATATTGGAAGATTTTAGCAGAGATAATATTGAAGATTCGTTAGACGCAAAGTCAACTCATAATCAAAATGAAGCAACGACTAGCTGAAAAAATGTATATTTAAGATAGAGTCAATGCAGTCGCAAACAAGAAGTTAAGAAGCCAGGTTTTTGAAATACATCAAAGGCATCAATACTCTTGAAAGTGATACCTTTATCAAATTTCTTGTGCCTTAGAAAGTGAAAAACCTTCTTGAGAGAAATCATTGAAGCTCATATCGAGCAAATCACTTTTTCTTTTAATGAGAGCTTGTATAGGCTAGTTAAATAATAATAATATGGAAGATTGAAGAACCTTTAAAAATATGTACTTGTGAGCTTGAAGAGGTTTATCAAATTACTACTTAGAATTTTAGTGAAACACTCAAGTTAGATACTTAAGAACTGGACATAGGCTTGGGTTATACGCCGAACTAATATAAATCGACTATTTCATTCTTTCTCTCTTCTTAACTTTAAATTTCCACATTATAGTGTTAGTGTGTTGTATTTACAAGAGACTCCTTCACTTTTATAATAGGCTCATTTCATTTTAAGCATTAGGAGACTCCTATCGATTAAACAGACTCCTTTCATTTTGAGCATTAGCAGACTCCTTTTAATTAATAAGCTCCTTTGATTTTTAATGTTAACAAGATCCTTTCGAAAGTTTATAGGACCCTTGTATTTATAAATTTATTTTGTTTAGCAGGATCTTATCAATTTGAAAGTACCTTGAAATTGTTACACATAATTCCCCCCTCTTGCGTGTGTTTGCTTTATCATTTGGTATTATAGTGAGGTTTTACATTTATTGTATTTTACAGCACGTGATAGATCATGACAAACAATTTGAGAAGCCTTGAAGGATAATCCATTTCAAAACCACCTTACTTCAATGGAAATAACTACTCATACTAGAAAGAGAGAATGTCAATATATCTCCAATCTATAGATATTGAAGTTTGGTAAGCCATTAGAGTTAGAGCTACACTTCTTGCTACAGAAAATATAGAAATGTGGTCTGATGCTGAAAGAAGATATGCATAATTGAACGCTAAAGAAAAACATCACCTGATCTGTGCACTATCTTCAAAAGAATATGAGAAGATATCTTACTGCTCTATTGCAAAGGAAATGTGGGATAAACTATAAGTCACCTTTAAAGGAACGAATGAGATAAAGAAACATACAACAAGCCTTTTAGTGCATCAATACAAAATTATTGGCATGAAACAGGGAGAAACCATAGATAAACTCTTTGGACGGTTCAACAACATCATCACGACCTTAAAGAACTTGGAAAATATATATCACAATGATAAACTCGTAACAAAGATTCTAAGATCACTGCCAAAGGAATGGAGACCAAAGGTGATAGCTCTGGAACTTGCAAAGGATCTCGATACCATCTCACTCGATTCGCTAAGAGGAAACTTGATGATCCATAAAGTCGAGCTTAGGTGAGATGAAGGATCTTCGTATAAAAGAGGAATGACACTAAAAGCAACTGATGAATCAATCGGTGATGAAAGCAACACTGAGTTACAAATAGATGGAGATGAAGAATTCAATTTCATGGTCAAGAAATATGACCGCTTTTACAAAAAGAAGCTGATGAAGAAAAGAGAAGGGAACAAGAAAACCGGTAACAACAGGTCCCTACTAAAAGGCAGCAACAGCAATAGTAATACATAAAACTATCAAATCATATGATATCACTACAAAAAGCCTGGACACACAAAACCAAAATGTCCCCTCCTTCAAAAGGACAAAACAAAAAAATAGAAAACACAGGAAGCAAGCGATGATTGCAGCTTGGTTAGATGAAGACTTTGAAAACTTTGAAGAATAAGAACCTAAAGAAGTTAGCAATGTTTGCTTCATGGTTGAATCAGGAGATGATGAGGTATATTATTCTGACTCTGATATTGAAGTTGATGAATTGAGAAATGCATATCCTGAATTGTATGATCAGCAAAAAAATTGACAGTGAAGTGCTTCAAAGAAATTGAGAAGTCCATGAACAATGAAGCATCCTTGAAGAGTAAGATTAAATCATTAAAATCCGTGATTGAAAATATGACAACCAAGAATATGTCTCTTGAGGATGATTATAAGCAAAAGGCTTCTGAAAAGGAAGTTTTGGAAGAAAGATTACCCAAGTTGGAAATACTTTGCTTAAGAATGATTATGATAAAGTGAGACAACTAGAAAAAAAGGTTGTCGCCCTAAACTTGAGAAAGAGAAATGTGCAGGAAAGATCTTATCTCTAGAAAAAGATCTTGTAAAGTTCATTAATGAACGGAATAACCTTGATGCATTACTTGGTAGTGGTGAATGTGTTTTTGATAAAGTTGGAATAGGTTATAATGAAAATAATAATGTTATGCCGTACAAGAACTTCTTTGTTAAATCCAGTAGTAGCTATAGTCAAAACAACAAGAACCTGACACATGGTAGAAATTATAGTAATTACCATTCATTTGTTTTATACTTCTTCTGTGGTAGACATGGTCACAATAGTTATTCTTATAAATTTCATAAATGGAGAAATTATCTCAAATAGATTATCAATCACCTTATCATTTCTTATAATAGTAACTGCTTTGGCTTATTTAGGTTGGTTGGGCAACTTTTCCTTTTGATTATTTTGCATTTGAGTAGCAAGTTGCCCTACTTGAGTCTCAGCCCTCTTTACAGAAGCTTCCAAGGAGTCAAATCTTTTATTATTTATTTCTTAATTGTGAGTTATTGCCTAAATAAATGCATTCATACTTTCTTCCAAAGACGGCTTTCTTGGTAGGTTCTCATGTGAGGATTACCCTTGGAACTAGTTTTGCCTATGAAAGTTCTGATATTATGGTTGGGGAAGCACTGGTGGATTGTTGGTCTTCCAAGCAAAATTAAAGTGGTTTCTCTAACCAGGGTTGTAAATGTGCGAATTTGGATCATTTCACACCCTCAATGGAAAACATTAAGTGAGTTCGCTTGTTCTTCCTCACCTACAAAAGAATTAAAAGAATACGAACAAACATTAGCTTTATGACTATAAGTTCCATACATACCACATACCTCTTGATTTAGAACGTTTTGAGGTGGTCTCATAGTTAACATTTTCACATACTTTGTTAACTCAACCAATTGCATAGTCATTTCTTAGTTCGAGTTCACTTCATGTAACTTTTCTCACCCTCAAGCTCTTTTATTAAGAATTGGCCCCCAAAATTTTCAAATGTTTGGTATTTCTCTTCGATAGTCTTCCCTCCCACAGTTCCTCCTGTTGAATTATCTAGTATGTACTGACACTGTTGTGTTAATCGATCATAAAAGAATTGGTTTTGCATGTGAAGTGAAAAAGTGATGGTGTGGACACTGTATTAGCAAGAGTTTGAAAAGTTCCCACGCCTCATATAATGGCTCTCCCTCTATCTAACTAAAGGTAGCTATTTTTGTCTGCAACTCAGAGGTCTTTTGATGGGAATAGAATTTTCCTATGAATTTGTTGTACACCTCCTCCCATATAGTCAATGAATCAGACAGAAGGTTCATCAGTCATGTCTTGGCCCAGTCTTTCAATATGTATAGGAAGCATCCCATTTTGAGTTGATCTTCATTTAAGCCATACAAGGGAAATGTCTGGAGAGTGGTATAGAATTCTCGAATGAAGTTTAAAGGGTCTTCATTGGGAACTCCATAGAATAATGGTAGCATATTGTAGTGGATGCTCTTCAATTCATAGTTTCTAGCTGCCTCTCTCAAATGTATGCATAAAGTAGCAGTACCAATCACTAGTATGAAGTACTCCTTCATTATTAACTGCCTTTCACCCATCTTTTGGTTATTAACTTGATCTTCAAGCTTAGGTTCCTCGAGATTATCTTCAAAGTCCCTTTGAGGTACTTTTATTTGATAAACGTTGTCAACAAAGGGAACGATTTCACTTTCTAGGGACCTCCTTCCTAGCATAAACAAAATAAGGACAGCAATGAATTAATAGCAAAAATTAGCAAAACAAATCAATGAAATAACACAACAAAAATGTGTGCATGAAAAGACAAAACGGCCAAAATTAATTTAAGTTTAAGCACTAAACACCCCCCAACAACGGCAACAAAAACTTGTTGTGCCAAACTAAGTTCTGAAAACCTAAGTTATCCCACTTGCAAGTATATGAGGTAATTATAGTCGACTACCCAGGGTCGTCTCTTAAGGAAACGAAATTGGTCTACTCAAATTAACTTTAAATAAAAGCAAATGCAATCCGAAACACTCTAACCTAATTTGTTGAGAAAAGGACTTAAAGAAACTAAAACAAAATAAACTAAAAAGTAAACTAATTTAATTGGAAACAAAGAACAGTTGATCAATCAATAGAGTGAGCTCTTGAGAAATTAATTTTACTAATTTAATCTCCTATGCATGACTAAGGAAAATTAATAGAATAATTGTCTTACTAAAATTAACAATTAGGTTTTAAAATTTAATCAAATAATAAACTAGATCTGACTTTCATATTTTACAAGTCTATTATCCAAATCAATTATTTAAACCCAACTGATAATTACCCACTTAAGTTAATATATTTTTATTAAGAGTCTATAATTCTTGTTCTAACATTAAACTTCTTCTCTTGATTATTCGCTTGATATCAAAATAATGCAAAGCTGGCCAAACTCTTACAACAATAAGTTTAAAAATTATAGAAAATAACAAGACAACCAAACAGTAATTCAATCATGCATAATCGATTAAATTAGATCCATTAATCCTCAAGAATAAACAATAAGCCCGTCATGGAATAAGAATTGTTCATAATATTCATTAACTTCAATCCTATATTTAACGGTAAATAAAGAAATAAAAGTGATAAACAGATGAAATAAGTTCAACAAATAGATGCAAAAAGTTCAATAAATAGAATGAAGAACTCTCGGACAAAGAAGAGTGGCGGTGAATCTCCTGCCTAGCATAATTGTTGTCTGTTTTTACTCCACTGGCCTTGCCTACGCTCCTTGCCTTCAGCTCCTGCTTGCTGCCTCAGTTATCTTTGTTATGCCCAGAAATGGTTGCTCACTTTTTTTGGCTATTCTCTCTTCTGTTTTTGCTCATGTTGGCTGCTCTCCTATTTTCTATTCTTGCTTCACCAACCCCCCCTTTTCTTTATATAAACTTTCTATTTATAGAGAGAGTCTAGGTTTTTTAATCCACTATAATCATGCATGACTCACGTGACATGTAATTCAATGCCAGAATTCTTTTGCACCGTGGTGAGAATTTTTGCATAGTGGTGACTCCCTTTGTCACATGCATGACACTCATTATCACTTACGTGACATTTAAGTGTAACACCCCATTACCATCTGACATATGCACGTGCGTCCATCGGATACACATGTACATACTTGACAAAAATGACCTGTTAACTATGTCATCTTCACTGTACATAACATGACATCATAAACTAAACCATCAATCACACATTTTCTAAAGCCCAAAATGTTATAATGTTATACCAAAAACCATAATTTACACTGCTTCATATAATACAATATTATCCATGTTTTACAACATTATCTTATAGCAAAAACAACTTAGTACACACCGAATACTATATACATGAAAGAAATAACTATGTCCTCAATCCTAGCTGATCCACCTTTGAGCCAAATCTGACTGTAACAGTTGTACAAAATATACTTCTACGGAGTCTTAGAAGCTAGGTTATCTCACCCTCGAACCTGAAAAGCAACGGTGCAATTTTGATGAGTTTTACGAACTCAGCAGAGTAACCATCCTCGATGGTTCACTCATGTCATAAAACAAGATCAATTATATCATGTAATCATACAATTCAAATCCACTTGATAAGTATCAAATACTATCACAGATAAATCATTTCTCAGATAAACAGTTCAATCATATAACAACTCTCACACAGCTTTGCAAATCATTCAATGAATTCAAATCATTCATTAATCATAGTGAGCCATAGGCGCAAACCACATATGCGAGAGGTTATAGCTCTTATCAATAACAGTATTACTAGCAACATTAGTCACAACTCCTTTATATTACATGCATTGGAATGAAATGCATGTCATAATTCAGTAATCAAATTTAATCACTTTCTTTTGCAAGTATTATGACAATTTAACAGTCACAGTAACAATTCACAGTAGCAGTAGTCATCAGACTAGGTCCGGCATTCAACTTTTCAGTTGAGAATTAGAAAATCAGTTAGTCAGTCGCATTCACATTCAAACAACACTTCCAATATCATTTCCATATATCAAAACGCCTAGGACAATTATTGTTTGGAATCCAATACACAATCAGCACATTTCAGTGCAGTTCAATAAGATAGCAATACAGTTCAGTACAATTTGGTAATATACAAAACAAGAAGGAGAGACCATCTTAGGATACTCACAGTATGCTTCAAACTGCTATTGCCTTGAAGTCCCAATAATGTCTAGATGTTGTCACCCAATATGCTCCTCTATACAAACAATACATACACATATCACAATATTGCACAATTATGTATTTATTAATGCACATTCATGTATATTGAATATGTACAATGCATGTTCATGACAATTTCGAGTTTCTTATCATTAATCTTGTCACAATAATCATTCAAATATCCATATTCAATTGATTAACTCATATTTGTTTAAAGGTACACTTTTGGGTCCATTTTGCACAATTACTTTCACCAAGAAGTGAAGGAATTTGGTAACACTTCCTTCCAAAACATTATTCTCCTATGTATTAAGTCTCTATTGATACCAAGATCATTCAATTTGATTCAGTATTTCTAAAGGTATAATTAATTTACTTTGGACTGTTCTTAAAAAATATCGCTACACTTTATTAAATTTCAAGTTAAATTTTGTAATTGGTAGAGAAAGAATTAGAATTTAATCCCTTCAGACCAGTTGTAGCCTTATGTCTCTAGTTCAATCTGAATTAAGAATCAATTCATTTAGAGATCTACAAGTCAAGTTATAATTAGAATACTGAAGCATGTTCATGAAAATTCTCCTGTACATAACATTCCAGCAGACTTCCTCACTTTCATCCTAACAATCATTTTCAAATCAATTCAGATAGCTCTTAATTTTCATGGAGAGAAAGAAAAATGTCTTCGGAATCTATTGGTTCAAGTTTCAAGTCATTTGGAGGTCATATGAAAAAGTTATAGCTAAAAGACTTAAAGTTGTTCAGTAAAATACTCTAGTTCATAAACTCATACATGCAAACCATCACCTTTTTTCTCTCTAGAACGCAGATCTTCATCTTCTTCACCAAAAACCTAGATTTTTTCCCACTTTTACACTTCATAACTACTACATCCATTACATAAACTAACTTTCCTATTCTCTTTTCAGCTCAATAACTCACAACAAACCAAAAATCCATGGTTCACAGTTAAACATCAAAATCCGATTCTTATACATGCAACTTCCAGTTTCTGCATTTTATTCTCTAGCTACTTTCATCTGATGAATTTTTTCCACATTTCTACTCTTTCTTTCCATTTCAAACTCATTTCATTTTTTCTATATTTCTGTACCTAGTACAGACTCTAAACACATCAAATGCAAGCCTATATAGTAATTGATCAACATCGAAACTTCACCTACACTTTCTCTCTCCACTGTATTTTTTTAACTTTTGCATTTTTCTTTTTTTTCTCTCATCAGTCCACGTTTTTCTATCATCTTACTCCTTCTTAAAACACAACACCTCATTGCTCTATGTTCTCTTTAACTCTAACCTCACATAAATCCATCACTAACATTACCTAAACATTTACGCATTTTCAACAAAAAATAGAGCATGTTCATCAACATTACAACATATATGTTTTTGCATGTGTTTTTTTAATATTCAACAACAACAACAACCTCATTTCATCATATAGTTTCATTATGTAATTAACGACCTCGCATACATCTTTATTCCTTATTATCAAACTCGTTTAAACTCAACTTCTTTTAAAACACGTAAAACACATTTCTTATCATCTACAGTGACGTCGCATCCTCTATATATGTTGCATTTTTGTTTAACTTACTTTCACCTTACCACCTTCAAACCTATCATTTTATCATCTCTATTCTACGACTTCATCCAAATCTTCATTTCATATCATTAAACTCATCTAAATCCATTTTTACTAATACCCAACAAATTCTTGCACATACGGAGCAAAATAAACTTTCTGTGTATTTCTTAGTACAAAACAGAGCATATTTTTATCCATCAACTTTCATGACTTTCTGCATCATTTTCATAGTCAAAGACCATTTCCATACAAAACCTAACTCATTCTTTAGCAAACTCACCTAATGTTCATATAACTCATCTTGTCATCACTAACACCGAATTACTTCTTACGCTAGTCACGCATATATTCACTACTAAACCGTAAAATATCATCAAATTCACAAAACCTAAAACCTTAAAACTCCACTTACTTGATTTAACAAGCTTTCGGCTGTGTTAGTAAATCACTTGTATAGGGTAAACAGCAATTAAACTCTCCATCAACAGACTGTCAATCTTACTCTGGTATCATAATCAATATCCACGCTTTCCACAGAACAATTAGGTGTCTCAGTTTTGTTTTTGTCTAATCCTTCGGTGTGAAGAAACAACAACAGAGGAAAGCTTCATCGAATTCATATAGTACGTGGCATTTTGCATGGTTAATACGTATCGCTATACAATACCACCACATGTCACAATTTTTCTGGTTTATTTGTTTTTCTTATTTTTTTAGTCCAAAAATACCCCAAATTTTTAGAAATTTTTCCAAAATTCATCAAAAATTCCAAAACAATTTGAATAATCTTCAAATAAATTTTCAGCTCAAAAAGTTCACAATTCACATTTTAATTGCATTTTTAACAATCAATTGTACCCAAAAAATGTCAATGAATGCATGTACAAATAATTGTAATGTGCAAGATCAATAGTATCGTGTATGTGTATGTCACATTATGCATAAACATGAGTTATACTTCCTAATTTCTCATTAATCTCTAATAAACACCATTTTAACCTTAATTCAAGTAATAAGATGTTACATTATGTCACTCAAGTGACATCTCTGTCACGACTATCACTCGAGTGACTTTTGCCCAATTTCTTTCTTTTCCTGCAATATTAACAAATAATTCTACAGAACTAATTTCATTCCAAATTTGGAATAAAAGACAAGAATTGTCAACCAAAATCAGAATATAAAAGCTAACAAAAAAAATAGACATAACAATCTCTCTAGAATTTAGGCTATAATTATACTTTGTAAATTAGCTAATGATTTTTTTTACTTTTTATATTATAGGCTTTTATTGATGAAACTATCAAAAGAATAATATATAACCAAATTTTTATTGATATGTTTTTTATTTGGTGCTTTACAATAGAGTAATGCATTCCTATTTATATAATTAACCAATGTCTAAGAAGGGAAAATAAATATTCTAGGCAGAATATACATACTAAAAATATGGTGAGATATTGCTAAAAAATGTAATAATATAGATGAAATTATGGAGGATATTCTAATTAATATTTCTTGAGTTATTGTCCCCCCCTCATGCTCACATGGAAAGCAATTGTGATCTTATGTTGAGGTTAATGAAATGGCTAGTGAAACAACAACCTTTGTCATAACTTGTGCTATTTGTTCCTTTGCTGGAATGTGAAAAATGAAGAGCGCTTTCTTGGATATTAGATCTCGAACAAAATAAACGTCAATTTTGATGTTTATGATACAGGCATAAGCAACTAAATTTGCAACTAGAAATGTGGTAACAAGATTATCATACCAAAAGTTTAGTTGAATATTCTTTAGGTCAATTTCACTGAGAAGTGACGTGATCCAACATATTTTAGCTGATGCAAAAGCAGTGCTCTTATACTCTACTTCTGTACTAGAACGAGCCATAATAGGTTTTTTCTTAAAACTCTAAGAGATTAAGTTAGATCCTAAGTAGATACAGTAACCAAAGGTTGATTGTCAAGGCAACTAACCCAATCAGCATCAAAGTATATAAGGCATTTCGCCTCTCATACAATTCACATTTATTCATTTGCAAATGTAATGCGCATGTGACACTCTCATTTTCTTACGTTGTTATGACCGTGCGCCTGAAACTGTCCCAGTGACGGGCACATTGCGTTGAGCCTGTGGCTCTGAATACGTTGGGCGTGATA
>JANKYF010000007.1:47448451-47463754 GCA_029829435.1 Erythroxylum hondense | reverse complement strand
TTATGTTTTATATAGTTTAAAATTATATAATAATTAATATATTACGCTTTGCATATTGTTTAATATACTTTAAATAATATTTATATGCATAAATAATTTTTATTATAAAATAAAATACAGTTAAAATTTAAAGTATTTTTTATTTTTATATTACCAAATAATCTACTATAAGGAATTCTTTCAAAAAAAAATTCTTATATAAATGACAACCAAATAATTAACTTAACTTCTTAAAAAATTCTTGTGATAAAATATCTTTAAAAAAAACTCTATTGGCTTAAGCATGATCAGACATACTCGTAGATAATTACTATTATCGACATGAAGAAGATGGAAATTACAAGGTCTCCTCAATCATCAGTAGTTTACTTAGAATGTCAACTACATCATTAAAGTCATTTCTCTTTTTAAGTTCAAACTTCAAAGAAACTAATAATATTGCGTTGGGACAGCCACCAACAGTGCTCACCAAACACCTCCTCCAAAGTCCGCGGACTTTCCAACGCCGCCACCCACCTCGTTATTTCTGTCACTTTCCCTCCTTTTCCTTCATTTCCTCGCACACCCAAGCCCCTCTATTCTCTCTTCCATCCCAACAATGCAGACCGCCGCATTCACTCTTCCCTCCTCTACCTCTCTCCCCATCCGTCGGCGCCCTCGCCAGCTTAACACTGGCTACGGCTTCCGATTCGAACCTATTCGCGCCCATGCGAAGCGCCCCGATTTCGACGAGCTCAGCAATGTCGTTTTACCTCACCGATCCTGGTCCTTTTGCTCTTCTTCCGCACGCCTCCGTGCTTGGAATCCTCTGCCTCCGGTTGTTTCCGAACGGAAAGCTGAGAGCTTTGAGGTTCGCGCCACCGCCGTGCCGGAGAGTGCTGATGAGAGTAATAAGTCATCGGACTTAGGGAGTACTCTGGTGCTTGGATTGTTGTTCGGGCTTTGGTACCTTTTCAATATCTACTTCAATATCTACAACAAGCAGGTTATTTTTCTTTGATTTAATTTTGTTTCTGAGAAAAGAGAGTTTCTGTTTTCGTTGTTGATTAGAAAGTGTCATATCGCAAAGGTGATTGTTGGTACCAGATGGTAGATATTTAAGTTGATGCGAAGGCTTTGCGAGGAATCATTGTCCAAAAAATGGCAATCTTGCAAAAAGAGATTCTCTTGCTTTTATGCTTGTTGTGTGCTTTGGGAGAATCTGTAAGGTTTCTTTCGAACCAGGCTCAGATTTTGTAGTCAAATTGACCAAATCGTTGACTATGCCCAGAACACACTTCTTGAATTTGCAGCTATTCCAAAATATGTTTTTTTATAGATATTTCTTCGAATAATCTGTATAGATATAGGGAATTTCAACTCTGGGACCATGTTTATAATATGTTTCGTGTTTCAGGTATTGAAAGTATTTCCGAACCCAGTGACCGTAAGTGCAGTTCAGTTTGCTGTTGGAACGGTCCTTGTTATTTTTATGTGGACTTTCAATCTTCATAAGAGGCCAAAAATTTCTGGCGAACAGGTACTATAGTTGAATTTGAAACTATTTTCTCTTTGTTTTTAAGTAAGACTGATCATGGTAAGTGTTCACCCAGCTTGCCGCTATACTGCCATTGGCAGTGATTCACACGCTAGGAAATCTTTTCACTAATATGAGTCTTGGGAAAGTGGCTGTTTCATTTACTCACACCATCAAAGCTATGGAGCCTTTTTTCTCAGTGGTCCTCTCTGCTATGTTCCTTGGTGAGGTGAGTGTTCTAATGACTGTCTTCACAACCGATATCTTGTTTGGATTTAGTTGATACCGGTTAGGTATATGCAAATCTTCTGCAGAAGTAACCTATTTCTCTCCCTCTCCCTCCTTTGCTCCGCGTTCACTTCTTCTTACTTGATCTTTGCATTTGAAGATTTATAACTGCCTGACTGCTCTGGCACTTGTCACTTGTTGATTATGTTCCTTTGTTGAAATAAATTGCTCTCGACCTTGTTTCCTACTTTTTCTCCTGGTGCTACAGTTGCCAACACCTTGGGTGGTTGCTTCCCTTGTGCCAATTGTTGGTGGTGTGGCACTTGCATCTGTAACCGAGGCTTCCTTCAATTGGTATGCACCAGATACATCTTATGTAATTGGGCTATAGTGTTTTCCAAAACAGTTATTCTTTTACTTCCCATCTCCAGATTCTTTTATCCTTTCCCATTTTGACTGAATGTCAAACATTTATACAATTTTAGGTAGTATGTAATAATCCTTTTCACCTTTATTTCTTGAAATAGGGCTGGTTTCTGGACTGCAATGGCTTCCAATTTGGCTAACCAATCCCGTAATGTCCTAAGCAAAAAGGTCATGGTGAAGAAAGAGGTAATCTGATTTTCCAATTTTGTAATTTGCAACACTTTTTATCTGTCTGACTTGACTTTGTTGGTTTTGTTTCTTGATTGGAGAAAAACATCAGATGCATATAAACCTTACATCAGATGCATATAAACCTGATTATGTATGCTACCAGTGCATGATAAGTGGCTTGTTGATTGGCAGGATTCGATGGACAATATCACTCTCTTCTCAATTATCACGATTATGTCCTTTATCTTACTAGCTCCAGTGGCTCTTTTCATGGAAGGTGTCAAGTTTACCCCTGCATACCTCCAATCTGCTGTAAGCTTGTTTAAAGAGCTAAAAGAGTGTTACAAATTTACTTGAACTTTGGAGTGTTTATGTTTGATATAAATATAGCCTGAGTTGTTCTATATGTCATTTGCTTGATAGGGTTTGAATCTTAAAGAGATTTATATCAGGTCTCTACTTGCTGCACTTTGCTTCCATGCCTATCAGCAGGTATTTATTCTTCGTTGCTTAAGATCGTCGATATTTGTTGTTGAAGGCTTTTCTTGTCACATTTGATAAAATGATACATGTGCTGGAGATTGGACAATTAGTGCATATGACAAATATCTTACTGAACTTATTTCATGCTGTTGACTCGTTCATTGAACATTAACCTCCATGTACAGCTTTCAACTTTTCAGATTAGATTATCAATTAAAATGACATAACAATGGTAATTATTTATTACCATTATTTGTTTTGTCCCTTTTAGGACGAGTATGTTAATGACAGTTCAGTAAGTTTTTCCAAACGTCTATGGAAATATATCATTTATTTCATAGTTGCTGACTTGCTGCGTAAAACTCATTGTTTTGAAAATATGCGAGCTTCCACAAATTTTTTGGGTGGCCTTTCATAGATTTGCTATGATATTGTGACTGATCCATGCTGTGTCGAAAAAATTATGCAGGTTTCCTATATGATACTGCAGAGAGTATCCCCTGTTACTCACTCCGTGGGCAACTGCGTGAAGCGTGTAGTGGTCATTGTTAGTTCTGTTATCTTCTTCAAAACGCCCGTGTCGCCCATCAATTCTCTAGGTAAACATCTTATTTCCTGGGAAGATGAAAGAAGGCTATAAAGTCAAGTCTTTTCCCATTATATCATAATTCATATTGAAATCCTTTTCTCATGGATGCAGGCACTGGGGTTGGTCTTGCCGGAGTTTTTCTGTATTCAAGGGTTAAGCGCATCAAGTCGAAGCCGAAGGCAACTTGAATATATTACCGTGAAGTTTTGTGTTAAATTTGGCCATTAGAGTATATATCTATTGGTGTTGCATAAAGAGCCTTCTTTGTAGATTAGACAAAGAAATGAAAGAGGACATTTGGGTCGTCCAATTCATTTTCGTCAAAGATGATGTTGATTTGCTTCCTTCAACCTCAAAGTTGTAGAGGGAAGGTGTGCTAATTTGCCTCTCTTCCTTTCCTCTGCTTTGAGGCTCAGAAGTTTTCTCTTCCAGAGGAACTCGGACCCCCGAACAGGGTAGAGTTGTCTTGCCCATACGTACCTTTACTCCTAAAAAAGGCATTTCAAACTGATTGGAAATTCTGTATTTGAGTTGGAATTACGCTACCTTATTTGGCAACAGTATCATGTACTAATTATTTTTCATCTTTAGTTGCATCGTTCCGTTCTGACCCATCTCTCGTGTTTATTTAATTTAAATATTATTAAAATTATTTAAAGGTTACTTTGCGGAATTAAAAATTTTGTCAATGAACTTTCTTTTAATTTTTTGTCATGGTTAAATTATTTTAATGCATACTAATTGTCTTGCATCCGATATAATTTATGCAGCTACATTAATTTCATCATCTTATAACTTAATTTGACTTCAATTCACACCTTTAAGCTTTAGTACAGCCATTGGGTTGGGCCGGATTAAGGCTTGACGAGCAATGATAAAATGATGTTATTTTATTTTTTTAAAAATAATAAGTTGAGCCAACCCTTAGATTTTGAAAGAGATAACCAATCTTAAAGTGTTAAATCTTTTGAGATTTTTTCAATTTAATGTCCGAACTTGTAGAATTTTTAATCTAAGTAACTAACTCTTTAAAACTTTAACGTTTTGTGCAAACGTTAGTTTTTACTGATATGACTATAAATGGGCATCCACGTGGCATTTAGTAGACATGTCACATTATCAAAAATAACCTTGTAAATTGAATTGTTAATATTTTAAAAGGTATGTTACTTAATTGAAAATTTTAAAAATTTTAAAAATTTGGGGACTAATTTGAAAAAACCTCAAATGGTTAAACATTTTTGAATATGTTATCTCAATTTTCAAATAACTTGATAGATTATAGCTTGTTGAAGAACTTATCAACTTAGCATAAATACTTACAAACTCTTAAGACCGACTGTGTGTATTATAATTTGTAGTTTTCTATTTTGAATATTTGCTTCATCTATTTGTTACGTATTGAAACATTATATTAATTAGATATCATGAAAATAATTTGTAAAAAGTACTACATGCATCTCCAATATGATGGTTTCTTGCATTGACGTATTCCCAGATAGGTTTTTTTGGTAGTCTTATACTAATCTACGAGATTTATAGGTGCAAGATTTTGTTTATGAGCCAAAATATGCAAGAAAAATGTGAATTCAATCAACGTCTTCTCATTTAGACCAATCACTTGATTAAGAACATTGAAAAAATTTAGTTTGCGTTGTTCCGTAAATATCGCACGAACCTCATTGAGCAAAGTTGAACCTATTCCCTTCTTCTTTACAAATTGTATATTCAAAACAATATTAATGTTAGTATATAGTAGAAAATTTGTTTAAATGTTAGTATAATATATGATTACCTTTGCATTAAGCAGTAACAATTTTTGTCACATCCATGCTTATATCATTTCCATTTTCTTTCCATAGGAAGATTAGAAGCTTGGCCTTCTACTATATTTTCATGTGGTTGTGATTATTAATGTTCTATAATTTTAGTTAGTAGCTTTTGCCACCTTAGAAAAGCAAACTTTTTTTTTTCTTACAAGGGAAAAGAGAACAAGAAGAAACTAGGGGAGAGATCGGTGACACAAGGCGCTGTGAGAATCACGGGCTATAGTAGCCAAGATAAGCAACGGAGTCGTCTGAAGCGTGTGGAGCCCAGGACTGGAATAAGCAGCTAGGACAGCAAGACTGTCCGCACTCTGATTGCTTTCTCGATAAACGTGCTGAAACTTCAAGTCTCAATCACGACACAACAACTCCCGTATACTTGTCACCAAAAAAGAATAGTCAATCAAAGGTAAACAATCGCTTCCTATGCTTCGCTTTCAAGTATGATTTCAAGTGGTTCGTCTCCTACACTTACCTTTCCACTTGTGGATGTTCCTTAATAAGTTTCTTTCGTTTTTTAACCTTAAAAAGTCAGTAACACTACCTGCAGGGCATAAAGGTTATGATTTGTCATTCTTCTTAGAGGATTGGTCCTTTACTTTTTTTGACAATTAAAACTATGCAATATAAAAGGAATAAATTATTAAGTTTATTTATCAGAATTAATAATTCAAAAAAAATTATTCACATTATAAAGAGGACTAGACATAACTATTAATATGGAAACTATGTGCAAACTAGACTTAACTATAGAATAATCACATATATATTCTAAAACAAATGGAAAAACATGCACCTCTTTAAGGAAAACAATTGGAATTATTACTAGTGTGTGTCTTTAATGATTTGACATTACTCTTCACTGTCGTCCAAATGTTCTTACTCTCTATATGACAAGTTAAGTGAATCTTTTAGTTCATAGACGCGAGTCTTCTTCTCCTGCTTTCTTAAAATTTTTGCCATGAACTCTGGTCCAATAAACTTGGTCATACATGTTTGCTGCTTCCACTTTTTCATTATAAAGATAAAAAACAACAAACAAATGTCAAATTAATAAAGTTTATTGGAACATATAGTAAAGAAAATTAAATTTTTGAATAAAAAGGAAAAATAACTAAAAACCTTCTATAACAAATTATTAATCAATATCCATTAACCCAATCAGTGTCATCAAAGTCCGGATCATCTCGTCATTTTTTGTTTCAATATGTGAGATATTTAGAGGTATATCAATTGCGTCTATAGGTAAATCTTCTCTAGATTAATTATGATCCATGTCACCATCATTTTTAAAGAAATCATTAACGTTATTTTTAAAGATATATCAATTGTGTCTATAGGTAAATCTTCAACATTTTTATTGTCATCCAAAGATACATCAAACAAATACCTGGTACCTTTTGCTCCACATAATGACGACCTTCTTCAAAACAATCAACTATAGAAAACACTTGATGTAAACTATATAAAAGGATCCTTCATATAACATAACTTTTTGAAGTTTATAGTAATCCTATAATAATCTTTCTACTCTTTATACCAACAATATTTGATCAACAATATGGTGAACTGTCTCTATTAATCTTGCACCATAGTAATTCACATTTCCAAATTATGGATTTGGATCTCTAGAACTTACAAAACTTGGAGTTAATTTCGTTAAAGAAACTCCATTATTTTGGCTCTTACATCTTCATCTGATTTTTTAGTCATCAACTTGTATTTATTAATAACATAACCTAAATATTTCTTTGTCATACTATAACAAGCCTTTGGAAAACCAATAAATATGATTTAAGGAGTCATTACAAGATATCACCTTATCTTGAAACCATTGGGAAGACTCATTGCAATGATCTTGTTCCCTTATCCATCAACTTCTTTAACCGGTCTTCTCTTTCAAATTATGATACTTCCTAAAAATAATGATATATGATAATTATTATGATGGGAATAAAAATTGATCTTGAGATGGATAAACAATGTTATTGTACCTTAAGTAATATACTTTTCAATTTCTTTACTATCTGAATTAAATAAACTGTATCGATGAGCTTGATGTAATGTATTTAAGTCTAAATTGATTTCCTTGCCTTTACTCTACCCTTTTTCTCTAAAAAGATGTCCAACTTTTTTGGAAAAAAATAAAGATGATACTTCAAAAAAAAAATGCAATGTCATTGTTTTCCATGTACCTAATATATCTTTTTTCTCACATTATGACATATATAAATATAACAAAAAGTCACATATTCTTCAACTAAGTATCCTTTGACTATAAGCCCCTCTAGTTGGCTTTTATTGTGAACAAATATTTTTAATCTACCCAAATTCCTCTTAACAAAGTACATTGAGTAAAAATGCAGTGTTATAACATATTTGATTTATTTTGGCAAATGAAAAGAAAAATAAACCATGATGTCAAAAACGTAAGGTAGAAAGATTGTTATAATTAGACATAGTACTTTTACAAATTTCTTTTCTAGATGCTCAAGATCCCTTGGCTTGATGACTTTACTATATACCCCTATGAAAATGTAACCAACCTACTCAAAATATCTACAAATTTTTTTAAGTGTTTTTCCCTAATAGCAAATTAGAGTCAATGTTGCACAACAATATAAGCATTATGACTTTTGTATCCTGATTTTTTCTCCTATTAATATCAACATATGGTACAATATTTGATGCACAATATTTTGGTAGTTCACATTCTTTAAAACTAAATATAAGTTTTCTTTCTCTTTCAGAGTTATGTAAAAGTAAGTCCAAGTTATTGACACATGAGAGTTATTTGCTTGGATAGACTACATATATTTTCAAATCCCCATTTATTTCAAATTAAATTGTGCATTAAAATGATCTTTTAACTTGCTTAAGAACTCCAACAAAGTTCTAAGAACATCGTTACATACATTTTTCTTAATGTGCATCACATTAAAATTATGTTGACACCTATTATACATCCCATAAGGTAATTTAAAAAATGTAGACTTCTTCCTCCTATTGTTGTCACTTGGTGTTTTTTTGCTTATTTTCCTTCCCAAAGATATTATGTTACCCATTAATAAGCTTTAAGACATTTGATCTTGACAAAGGAATTGGTGATTCTTCCAACTCTATGTCACTATTGAATGATCTCTTTTCTGCCTCTAAGGATGGTTTCTATCCAAATATATATGATGATTGAGATAATAAGTCTTTCTATTATGCTTAAAATATTAAGAGCAATTTTCGTAATGATAATTTGGGAATACTAACTTTCCCTTTGTAGTCTATCTGAACAACATTTCATACCTTAGAAAGTCACTAATTATTTTATATAACAAGGTTACACTCATCTTAAATGACTAGTTAGTTGAAGCATCATATGTCCTTACCCCCAAACTCTACAAATCCATCAGCTCTTTAATCAATGGTTGCAAAAAAACATAAATATTTTTTCTAGGAGAAGTCAGGCCAAGTATAACTGAAGACAATATCAAATATTTTGATTTCAAAAATCTTTGTAATGCTAAATTGTAGTTTACTATAATTGTGGGCTATATACTATGTAAAACACTCATTGTGCAAAAATGATTAAATCCACATTGACAAGAGCTAATATGACATTACAAGGATCTTGTGCAGAATTAGGATACAATGAGTTAAAGCATTTCTTAGCTTGGCCACCATTAGAATGCCTTAAATTATAATCTTTATGATTCCCCCTATCACGTCATTTCATAAAATTAGCTAATCATTATGATACCTTTTTCTTGTATGGCTTAGAAGAAGCTATATATCTAAATAGCGTGTTTGGGATGGCTTTGAATTTATGCTTGTGAGGAACTCACAACGCTAGTGGTAAGGATGAAGAAGCTATGTATCTAAATTAGACCTTACATCAACAAATAATTCTTATTAGGACAAGAATACCACATTAAGTCAAAGTCAACGTACTCAGTTGAAAAGGCTCCCCACTTTGTAGAACGTACTCAGTTCATAAGGCTCCCCACTTTTTGGGAAGCTGGGGAGGGTCATAATGTATGCAACCTTCCCTTTGTATTTTTACAAAGGGGTTACTTACATGACTTAAACTAATTGCTCTAATGCTCACCCTCAAAATATCGCGTCAAATACTCTAATCCAACATTAGAATAAAATGTCATCTTGGTGAGGGATAACCTTTTAATCACCTCTCCTAGGGAGCAACTAAGCATAGAGATAGATTATTACTATATGATCCTCCAAGTTGCTTGCTTTTATTATATTATGTATTCTCATTAATTGCATGCATTTCTTAATCCTATGTCTACAATTAATGCAACAAAAGTTTCAAGAAACTTCAAACCAAACACTAGCCTTATAATATTTATATTTAAAGCTTTTGAACCACTAATTGTGTAGTGCCTCCTTACCGCAGGGTACATATCGGGACGCCCGGAGGTTATTACGGTATATAACCTACGATAAGGGTGAGCTACATTTAATCACTACATTCACTTCACATGGCATCATATCAATATTCACTTATAAAGCATCAATAGAGAATCCACAATATTTTTAAACCAACTTTTTTCACGTTTCATTTCATAAAATCTGAATGTCTACATTGTGTCTTTCAACATTTGCTATATGTACATCATCAAAACCTAATACAAAAGTACTACATGAAAGAGGAAAATATACACAATCTAATTAATCTGTCCAAAAACTCCAGCTAACTGAACTTTGAGCTACAACTTCTCTTGCCAATCACAATCTACACGGCTGGTAAAGCCTCTCAGTAGCTAGAGTCATCTCTCGGTCCTGAAAAGACAACGTTGCAATTTTGATAAGTTTTGCGAACTCAATGAGATAACCATCATCGATGATTCACTCAATTCATGCAACACATCATTTCACATAACATATAATCACATACTACACTTTACATAAATATCACATTTTCACTTAAGCATAGGCAAATTTGACATTTCATTCCAGCAAACATACTTAACAATATGCATATGAAATGCTCATGAGATACTTTCTAATTATGACATTGTTGTGATCGAGTGCCTGAACTATCCCGTATCTATTTTGGATGCCAGGCTCATTAATAACTATCCCTTATCCGCTTGGGGGATACATAGCTCATTTTATATAGTGAACCTTAGGCTCTTAATCACTTTTGAGCTCGAGGCTCATTTTCACTCGTTGAGCTTTAAGCTCTGATCGGTGGCTACTCTGGTCACAACTGCCATTATCTGATTATGCATTCATGTATGGAATGCATGTACCACAATCACTCACATTATAAAGAACTTAGGTCTTCACATTCATATTCAAGTAGTACTTCAATATCTCAATCCACATTCACATTCATCAGACCTTCTGTTCGGAATCTACAATTAAACACATTTAATTATCAGTCAAAACATAAATTAAGCAAACAAGTAATTAAGTGAGACCGTCTAGGTTACTCACAAGTTGCTCTTGAAGCTAATACCTGGAAGATCCGGCAACGTCTGGAGGTTGACGTTTCAGTTGCTCCTCTATAACAAATAATATACACAATTTCACAATTTGTACAATCATAAATATTCAATAATGCACATGTATGAAATGAATTATGTACAATGCACATTCATGATAATCCCAGGTATCAATCCATCAATTTCATCACATTCAATCTCATATCAAGTCTCCTCTAGGTATAATTTATACTTAGGTTTATGCCTCACTAAAACTATTAAAAACACAATTCATTTCTTATATAATCACTTCAGATTTTTCCAAGACACTCCTTTCGGATCTACTGTTCACATTCAATCAGAAGGTGAAAAAATGAGGTAATTTGGACAAACTCTCTTATAGAAAAGTGTTCCCCTATGTCTTATATTTCTATTGACACATTGGTTTAGTAATTTGAAAGATATGCCTCAAACATTATCGGGTTGTTCATATTCAAAAATAGTGTACTATACACAACTTCCATCTAGAAATTCAACATCTTAGAGACTGAATTATAATTAAACTTCTTGAGACAATTTGTAGGTCTATATCTCTATGTTATTCCAAATTAAAAATCATCTCATTTGGAATCCTATAGACCTAGATATAATCAAAATACTGAGGGGTGTTCAGTAAAACAACATTAGTTCATACCATTCCAACAAATTCTCCCACTTTTGTTCAGTCAATCTTTTCCAATTCAATTCAGAATGCTACAAAATTTTATAGGGAGGTAGAAAATTGTGTTAGGAATCTATTAGTGCAAGAATCAAGTCATTTTAATGTCTAGAGAAGAAATTATAGTCAAAATAAGCAAGACTGTTTAGTAAAAGAGAAAAATATATATAAATGGATCTAGGATCAATCAGTGCATGCATTTCAAAATTTAAGAGAGAAATAATACCAGCACTGACTTTAAGTGCGTCTTGATCCTCACGAGCTTTCAATGCATAAGCTTGAGCCGAAGTAGAAGGCACAGCTGGTCAATCCACAGTTTCTGAGTGAAAACTCGGATTAGGTTCGTCCTGATTATATCCTCCTCGACTTCTACCTCGTCCTTTGTTCCCAGTAGATGCATGAGAGACCTCCTTACTAGCTTCTGATGTCTGAGCATGTCTGAGTGGGCAGTTGGCTATCCGGTGCTCAGTACTACCACAACGGAAACATGCACCCGTAGTCCTCCTACAAACACCCCAATGCTGTATAGAGCAATGAGGGCACTTCGGGGCACCAAACCCTCGACCTCTAGAGAAACCCCTACCAGAAACAGTCGATGAGGGAAAGTTTTGTTGCTTTCCCCGAGTTCCAGAGCTCTGGGTAACCATCAGTGTAGAGGAAGAACTTTCTCGACTTTGTTTTCCCGAGGATCGACCTCCTCTAGTGAAGCTCCTACATTGATTCCATTCTCTTCTAATCGTCTCTTGCCTTCTAATTTTCACATTAGCCTGCTCTAAAACCTCTCCTTGAGTTGAAAGAGGAGGTGGCATCTCAACTTCACCTCGATTGACCCCAGAGGGTCCAAATATCAATTGACGAGTTTGCTTAGAAAGATTACTCTCAGCAACTTCGTCGACAGCTTTGCATGATCCTTCCATCGTTAATTCTATAGACAAAACATGGGACACTGCGTTAGGCCAGACACAACTTTTATACACAAGTTTAAGCAAGAGTTAAGCGTTGGTTAAACCAGAATCACCTAAATCATGCTCTGATACCAAAAAGATGTCGTGCCCTAATACCCCCTGGGAGGATATTGCGAGTGCCACACACACAGACCATACTATACTGAATACGAAATATTTAGCGGAAGCATAGCATTCAAAAATAAACATTTCCAAAACATATGAAACATAACATAATTTCAAAAACCACCCTGAATTAAGGTTATTACAAACCTTCAAATAAATCCAAACTCATATACATCAAAGACAAGCTAAAAACAAACTCTAAAAATACAATTTTAACAAAACAAGACTCATACTCCATCGGCCATTGCGGTTAACTTGTCCCAATCCCTACGTCCTTCTCTCTGAACCTACACGGATCAAATCCACCATGCTAAGCATATAACTTAGTGAGTAATAACTAAACTATGTTTAACCACAATAAATATTGAATCATGTTACACAAAAGCATCTCAACATACTGAAATTCAGAACAGAGTAAGATTTATTAAGTAAAACACTTCGCAAGCTAAAGTCAATCATTTCAATAGCAAGACAGAACATTTAGAATACAGAACTGATTTTCAAAATAGGGTGTTAACCCATCAGATCAAAATTTCAGATTTACTTCATATCAAATCTTATCTTATCATAGATCAAAATACAAAACGAATCAGATTGTAAGTCCATGAACATAAGTGGGTAGTGAGACTTATACAGAAGAGATCGAAGTTCCAATACCGAAGCGTCTAGAAGAGACTGAAGTCCCGACACAGAAGTGTCATTAACAGAAGACACCAGAGTGCCATTAACAGTAGACAACGGAACAGAAGAGACCGAAGTGTCATTAACAGAAAACATCGAAGTGCCATTAACAGAAGACACCGAAGTGCCACAGAAGCAACTGCAGACCCTTCTAGGCATGCCTATTTATCCACGACTAGGACTTGACAGTTTTAAAATTAAACAAATTCATTTCATGTTAACGTAATTAGCTAATCATTGCTTTCATGCCAAAACTCAAACATATAGTCTGACAGCTTTGCAAATCATTCAATAGATTAAAGTCAAACAACAAACAAACAGTCAAAGTAGAACTATCCAAAATTTCTCACTAGATTTCTTACTGAATTACCCACAATTATTCAACAAGACTTACTTACAGATAAGATCATCTAAATTACTTACAAAAATTATCGTCTAAAATTGCTTACAAAAATTACCGTCTAAAATTACTTACAAAAATTACCGTCCAAAATTACTTACGAAAATTACCTTCTAAAATTACTTACTAGATTACTTACTAAACCTCCTTGTTTGCTTATTGCCTCAAAATTCCAGCAATATCTGAAATCGATCATTCTAAGGGTTCTTATAAAACGTTCAATATAAACATATATTACTATTATGCACAATTATGAATTCAATTATGCACACTCATGTATACTGAATATGTATGATGCATGTTCATGAAAAATTATGAGTTTTTTATCCTTAATCTTGTTACATCATCAATAATGTGAAACCATACTCAATTTCTCAATCAGATTTATTTCACTAACAACCCTCAAGTCCACTTTTCTCAATTATTCTCATCAGAAAGGTGAGGTAATTAGGTAAAAATCCCTTCTAGAAATTTGCTCCTCTTTTTCTTAGGTTTCCATTGATACTAAGTTAATCTAATTTGGTTTAATATACTGAAAGTTATACTCAAAAGATTTTGGACTTTTCTTACACTTCAGCAGAATTATTATCTCAGCTTCCGATCAGATTATGAAATTCTTAAAGGCATAATTAGAATTTAATGTCTTCAGATAATTTGTAGCCTTATGTCTCTAATTTACTCAAATCAAAAATCACTCCATTCGAATAACTACAGAGAAAGTTATGCCTAAAATACCAAAGTATGTTTAAGTTGTCAAGAAACTTCGCCGCAGTGAGCCAAAAGTTGACCGTGACAAACTTTCCAGAAAACAAAATTCTTCGAAATTTTCTTAAAAGTTTGCCGCGGTGAATCCAAGAGTTGGTCGCGGCAAACTTTTACAGAAATGAAATCCTTTGAGTTGGTCGCGGCAAACCAAAGAGAGTTGGTTGCGGCAAACTTTGCTGTGATTAAAACATCTTCTTAGTTCTCTACTGTAAAATTTTCTAGAATTTGATTCTCACTTCAATCTTATTCAATGAACACATATAGCACTTAACCCAACTCTTTTACTTCCATTTCAACTCATCACAACTCAAATAAATAAAAAATCAAGATAAAACACAAACATCAAAACAGAAATCATTTACGTATTTTATCATGTTCTGCTTTCTCACTAGTGCATTTTTGTTCTATTTTCTCTCTCTACCGTATCTTCTTTCTATCTTTCATCTGATGCTTTTCTTTTTACTATTCTCTATGCTTTCACTTCATTCAAGTCCTTTCTATACTAAGATCTCACCAAATCCTATAAACAATTTCTACACAAACTCCATGCAATTGATAATACACTTCCACTGCTCAGCAATAATATCAACTCATCTCTTTCATCACTGTCACTGAATTTGCTTTATACGCAACTCATGCATGTATTTAATCCCAACACTATCACAACATCATAATCATTCACAGAGCTTAGAAACTTAATATTTCACTTACCTTGCTTTCAGAAAATCACCAGCAGTGAGATTTCGATGATGAAGGTTCAGTAACTTTTGGTGAAGACTAAACAAATCCGAAAATGAAAACAACCAGGAGCTTCAATAACTTTGCCTTACACAACTTGTGATACGTGTGTTACTTACATCTTGCCAGGTGTCACCATGCATGTAAACCATTTGTCAATCTTTAATCAATCCACATATCACCATGCATATAAACCATTTGTCAATTTTTAATCAATCCACATGTCACATTAGGATTGGTCCAAATTTCAAGAT
>JANKYF010000007.1:47269747-47281132 GCA_029829435.1 Erythroxylum hondense | reverse complement strand
ACTCTTTTTAGAAAAGCTCTACTGATAAAAGCTCTATTGACAAAATCTCTACTGATATAAGTCCAGCCAAATAGACACTTATTCTTATTCCCATTCTCATTATCCCCTGTGAATCAAGCGGCTCCTAAATATAATTTAAGATTATAATTTATTTATATCCATTCACAACATATTTAGAAATCTAATAAGAAAAAAATCAAACTAGAATTTAACTGACCTTGATTTTTGAAAAATTAATTGAACATATTTTGTTCTCATTCGATATCTGCCGTATTGGTTCTCGCTCGATTTCTCAACAAGAAGATGTTTGTAACATATTACTAGTCCAAGTAGAAACGTTAACTTTTCATGTTTATACTCCACTAAGCACTTTTTTTCATGCGAAAGCGCACTTGGTCAGTAACAATTTATCTACGCTAGCACTGCTGCGAGATAAGATTCCATGAAAGGTTAAATGGGTGAGGCATAAAGCTTAAAGCATAGAAAGAAATAACGTTTACTATACTCGTACTTGCGAACGTTGTCAGATAGAGCATAGTATGGTTCTTGTAATATCTTTACATCTATCTGAAATAGACTTTTGCATGTTTCTTGTATACTCCTAATTGAGGTTATAAATGGGTATTTTATGTAGTCCAGGTCTAAGTATTTTAAGGGTGAGTTTGAACATGAACCTTTTAAAATTAAATTAAATTAAGTTTGTATATTTGAATTTGAGTCTCATTTAATTTTATTTTTATCATTAAAAAATTAGTAAAGCCTAATTTGGAATTCAATTAAAAAATGCCTATTCCATTGATTTATAATTAAACTAATTTGTAAAGTTACAAAGGGATAGAATGGAAACAGGCTTCTGTTTATATCTGTCCCCTTTATTCTGTACCCTCTGTCTCTTTTAATCTTAACCATCCAATTTATAACATTGGATTATTGAGATTAAAGGGGTACTGAGTAGGTATATGTACCCCTGTTTGTATACCATACATTTGATTTGAAGAAGGATTGTAATTTCAGCGGTAAGATTGGATTGGATGCTATGGACTTGAACATGCTTACTGTAGTTAAGGTTTGTAAAGCCCTGTCTAGCCATGGACTAATACTGAAAGGTCACTGTCAATGATCAACCCATTTATTGGTTTTTATTTTATGTCGATAAAAGTCCGAGTCCGAATGATGAAAACCACTTGTTGGGCAGTAGGAAATGAAGATAAATTGATTCAAGGGGTTGTAATCAGTTCATCACGACCGATCAGGAAGATCTAGGAAATGGAAAGCAAAGAGGACGAAAGAGGGCCATAGAATTTGAAATCAAACTGGTCTTCTCTGCACTTTTATCCATGTAAGCAAAGAATAAAACAAGCACTTTCCAGGAATAAGGGTGGGATCGGAGTTACCTTAGAAATTTTCAGTAAATGGGAATGAACTTGATCTGTAAATTTAAAATTTGATCCCACAGTAGTGATACAAGATATATCCTGCAAAATGGGATATTCTCAGGGGTGTACCAGTTCTAAGAACTCTCGAAGTAGAAGAATAGACAACAGAGATGTTAAGCACGTAGATGGTAGTCGCCAACTTAATCAAATGACAAAAGCTTATAAGAAACACAGGCAATTTCATATGGTGGCTCTGCTTCTTCTGACCATCACGAAGACAAAGAAACAAATAGATTAAAACAAGAAAAAATTACAATTTCCCTTGAAGGACTTGAAAAAGAGAGGACAAATTTTTGGCACTGAAAGATACGATTTTCACCCTTTACTTTTCTTATTCCAAATACAAATTTTCAACTCTCCCTTTAGAATTTCAATCTGTTGGTGTCTTAGACATCTTGTAAATCAAGAACCAAGAAGAAGTTAGAAGTAGTTAGAAGCTAGTCGGTGTAAAGTCTGTTAACAAAGTGTTGACAGCCAAGTGTATAAGTACAGAAAAGAGAATAAATGAATAATATAATTTATTCTTCTCATATACTACAACCTCCTACAATACACAAATACACATATACGTATTCATAAAATAAGAGTGGTATCGGAGCAATTATAAAAGGATCTTAAGGGGTCTGTGGAGCATTTTATCGAACAAGAAAGGGGCTACCTTGAAGAAGTTGTCATCACCCACAAATGGAAGATTTCTCTAGCATTCAGGCACCATTATTTGATGGAGAATCGTACCAGATCTGGGCTGTAAAGATGCAAGCGTATCTTGAAGGTCTAGATTTGTGGGAGCCGATTGAAGAAGACTATTAAGTAGACTCAGTAGCAGACAACGCAACCGTAAATCAGATTAAGTTTCAAAGGAAAAGACTTACAAGAAAAGCGAGAGCCAAGCCTTGCCTCTATTCAGCCGTGAGTCCTCCATTATTCACGAGGATTATGCATTTAAAATCGGCCAAGGAGATAGGGGACTATCTGAAGTCTGAGTTTGAAGGAGATGAGAGGGTGAAGAGCATGAAGGTGATTAACTTGATGAGAGAGTTCGATAAGCTTCAAATGACAGACGATGAGTCTATAAAAACATATGCCGAAAAATTACAGGATCTTGCGGACAAGATCAGGCTTCTTGGAAGTCGATTTAAGGATGAAAAGATCGTATAGAAAATGTTGATTTCTCTCCCAGAAAAATTTGAAGCTACAATCATCTCTCTGGAGAATACCAGAGACATGGCAGATTTGAAGTTATCGGAGTTGCTTAGTTTTCTGCAAGCTCAATAATAGAGGAGAGAGTTGAGGTCTGTAGAAGTGATTGAGGGTGCCCTAAGGGCAAGTCAGAAAACTAGCGGGGGAGAGAAGAAGAAACACTGGACGAAGGGTGGCTCGGAGGGAAAGAAGCAAGAAAAGAAAAGCGCGATGGAGACCTCAGCCCAGTCCTAAAGAGAACCATGTAAACATTGCGGTAAGACCAATCATCCCCATTATAAGTGCTGGAAGAGACCTGACGTAAAATGCAGGAAATGCAAGAAGCTTGGGCACATCGACAAATTTTGCAGGAGCAAAGAACAATCACAGAACTCAGAGGAGGCCCGAATAGCAGATAAGAAAGAAGAAGATCATCTGTTCATAGCTTCTTGCCATAACACCTAAATTCCAGCAGATAGTTGGCTAGTCGACAGTGGCTGCTCCAACCATATGTCCAGCAACTTGGGCATATTCAAGAATCTGGACAAGAAGCACACTTGTAGAGTGAAGATTGGAAGTGGGCAATTAATTTCTGCCCAGGGAAGAGATGCTGTGGTCATCGAGAGCATGAGAGGTCCAAGAACACTTGAAGATGTCCTTTATGATCCAAATGTTGAACAAAACCTTCTTAGTGTCTCACAATTGATCGAAAGAGGATACTCAGTTCTATTTCAAGGAGGTTTCTGCACAATTTCAACTATGGATGGGAGACTTCTGTTTAAGATAAAAGCAAGGGATAGGAGCTATGTGTTGAATCTTCTTGAGCAGCAGGAGATGATACTGAAGGCAAGTGTCAGTCGAGCAAATCTGTGGCACAAGAGGCTTGGCCATCGACACTGGAAAGGCCTTATAAAGTTAAGTGAGTCTGATCTTGTGCAAGGTCTTCCAATCCTCTGTCAACCTCAGCAAGTTTGCACCACTTGTATTCAAGGAAAGAAAGCCAAAGAACCCTTCAGAGAAAGCACTTGGAGAGCATCTGAACTACTTGAGTTGGTTCATACAGATGTATGTGGACCTATACCAGTGGAATCCCTAAATGGAAGTAGACTATTTGTCACCTTTATAGATGACAAGTCAAGGTACTGTTGGATCTATTTCCTAAAGACTAAGGCTGAAGTGTCGGATGTCTTCCAAAGGTTCAAACAAATGGCAGAGAATCAAAGTGGGCAGAAAATTAAGAAGCTGAGAAGTGATAATGGAGCAGAGTATAAGAATCAAAAGATGGAGAGAATATGCCAGGATAGTGGCATCATGCATCAGTTTTCAGTACCTTACTCACCTCAGCAGAATGGGGTGAGTGAAAGGAAAAATAGGACCATTGTGGAAATGGTGAGATGCTTGTTGGAGGAGAAAGCTTTCTTATGGGCTGAGGCTGTAGCCACTGTAGTATTCCTGCTAAATAGACTACCTACTAAAGCTTTGGAGGAGAGGGCATCATATGAAGTGTGACACCAGAGGAAACCAAATGTGAGAAACTTGAAGATATTTGGCTCTCCATGTTATATCCATGTGCCACAGCAGAGAAGAAGCAAGCTAGACTCGAAGGCTATAGCAGGTGTGTTTATTGGTTACTCTGAAGTGACCAAAGGATATAGAGTGCTAATTCCAAACAAGAAGGAAGTGAAGATCAGTAGAGATGTAACATTTCTAGAAGATGAGGTCTGGAACTGATCTGAAGTGGAAGACGACAATGCTCGGGTAAGAAGGCTACTGATGCAAGAAAGCAAATTGTCTGGAGGTACATCAGAAGAAGAATCAAAAGATGAAGCCAAACCACAAACAGAAGAAGAGTTCGAACATCCACGTGAGAATGAGGAGGAACCAGAACAAGAAATACAGACAGATAGTGATCTTGAAGATCATGTAGATCATATCCCAAAAAGAGGTACAAGACTTCTCTCTGAAATTTATCAAACTTGCAATTTAACCCTTTGTGAACCAACAAGCTTTAAACAAGCTCAAGATAGCAAGGAATGGATGGCTGCAATGGAGGAGGAGATCAAAATGATTGTAAATAATCAGACGTGGGAGTTAGTGACAAAACCACTCGATAGAAAGATCATTGGCGTGAAGTGGGTTTATAAAACCAAAATGAATCCAGATGGCACATTGAACAAGTTCAAAGCAAGGCTGGTTGTCAAAGGGTATTCCCAAGTAGATGGAGTGGATTACTCAGATATTTTCGCACCAGTAGCAAGATTAGAGACAATAAGACTGATCTTGAATATATCTGCCGAGAAAGGGTGGCCTGTGCACCAGCTAGATGTGAAGTCGGCTTTCCTAAATGGAGAGCTGAAGGAGGAGATCTATGTTGAGCAGCCGGAGGGGTTTGTTGTTGAAGGTAAAGAGGAACATGTGTATAGGTTGATGAAGGCCTTGTATGGGCTAAAACAAGCCCCAAGAGCTTGGTATGACAAGCTAGATAATTACCTACAGCAAATTGGGTTCATCAGAAGTGAAAATGAACTCACCCTCTATGTGTGAAAACAGAAGGGAAGACTCGTGTATATGTCTGTCTATGTGGATGATTTATTGTTGACTGGAGATGATGCTAAGGAGATTGAAGGAGTTAAGCTCAAGTTGATAGATCTGTTTTAAATGACAGATCTGGGAATAATGACGTATTTCCTAGGAATGGAAATTCATCAAAATCCGAGAGGAATTTCAATATGCCAGAAGAAATACATTAGAGAAATGCTCAAGAGATTTAACATGTTGGAATGCAAACCAGCAAAATCTCCAATGAAATGTAAGGAGAAATTGTAGAAGGAAGATGGGAGTAGAGCTACGGATGAAAGAAGGTATAGAAGCCTTATTGGAAGTCTGATGTATCTAACCTCATCTAGACCGGACATCTAGTATGCAGTGAGTATGTTGTCTAGGTTTATGGCTGCACCAACAAAAACTCAAATGACCGCAGCTAAAAGGATTTTAAGGTATCTCAAAGGGACTTACAACTTCAACCTCAAGTATAGCAGAACAGGGAGCTTGAAGTTGAAAGGATATTCAGATAGTGACTAGGGAGGATCTTCAGATGACATGAAAAGTACCTCCGGTTTTGCTTCACATTGGGTTCGGGATGTTTCTCATGGGCGTCTAAGAAACAGAGTGTAGTGGCTCAGTCGACAGTCGAAGCAGAGCTGATCGCAGCTACGACTACAGTGAACCAAGCGATTTGGCTGAAGAAGATGATGGAAGAGTTGGGCATCACACTGAAGGAAAACATAGAGGTATTAATAGACAACAAAGCTGCGTTGGCAATTTCCCTAAACTCGGTGTTCCATGGTAGAACTAAACACTTCAAAATGAAGTGTTGTTTTTTACGCGACATTCAACAAGGAGAGATGAAGCTTGTGTACTGTAGAACAGAGGAGCAGACAGTAGATCTGTTTACTAAGGCGTTGCAAGGGACAAGGTTCGAGTACCTGCGAAGTAGAGTTGGATTACGACAAGATTCTTAAGACAGGAGGAGTATGTTGGTGTCTTAGACATCTTGTAAATCAAGAACCAAGAAGAAGTTAGAAGTAGTTAGAAGTTAGTCGGTATAAAGTCTGTTAACAAAGTGTTGACAGCCAAGTGTATAAATACAGAAAAGAGAATAAATGAATAATATAATTCATTCTTCTCATATACTACAACCTCCTACGATACACAAATACACATATACGTATTCATAAAATAAGACAATCTACCTCCTTCAAGGACCAAAATAAAGCATTGTTATGTGATCAACATATACACAATAGGGCCACCTTCCAGTTGCCTAGTTATAAAAGATTCAAGAACCGCCAACAGAAGCACAGCAAGAACCCTGTATTTCTTTCCTGGCAGGAAAGCCTCCTCTCTCCCCCAACTCAACAGTTCCGTATTTGCTACCATGCCTTGACTGACATGTTTAATCATGCAAAAACAGGACTTCGACTGGAAGATTGCTGCAAACCGGCTGCATAATCTCTTGCCCACAAGTCATAATGGATAATTTCCTCCAGGGATGGCAAGGTCACTAATTCTGCTCGATGCTTGTCACAGGTTAGCTCCACAACCTTGAATATGTCAAGGTAGCCAATCCTGCAAAGGTGCAGAAAGTATGATCCTTTGCACTATTGTAGAAGAATAAGAATGTATAGTTTGCACTGCAACATTATGCAAAGCTTCATGGGTTCTTCTTGTTTTGAAGCTATATTAGTATGCAGTAACTTTCTCATTTTTTCACTTGTATTTCATGTCAAGATAAAGAATGCGTACTTCTCATTGATGAACATCTCAACGGCTTTCTCGTTAGCTGCACTAAGGACTCCTGTCATGGTGCCTCCAGCCCGTCCAGCAGCATAAGCAAGATCCATAGATGGGTATTTTACATTGTCAGGAGCCTTAAATGTTAGAGAACCTAGCCTGCACCATCCATTTGGCACGTGAAAAACAATCCAACATTAAGTTGTCTACATGCTTGCAATTCTATAATACATCAAACATATACTCAGCTGGTCAATCACCCTTGAGAGTTTAGACAACCAATTACTTAAAGAAGTTTTAGACTGTTTATAGCTGATGTCAGACATGTTGTGAATAATGAGAAAGTTACAATTTTTTTACATCATATAGGAGCGAACAGTAATATGCACTTGGAAATTTGAACATGTCAAAAAATCAGACAAAATTTAGGGAACTCTATGGGGAAAAGCAACAGATATGAGAAACAAAAACTTGCATGGAATTTTTATGCCAGAGACATAAAAATAGAGGTAACTTTCATTTGAAAAGGAAATGAGCTCCTTACTTGCAAAGATCAAGGCGAGGCCAAGTTATTTCAGAACAGAAAATTCTGTCTGGCCATGACATTGTGTAAAGGATTGGCAATCGCATATCAGGCCACCCCAACTGTGCAAGAACAGATGAATCCTGAAAAAGATAGGTAAAATGAATTCTCAGATAGGCCCTATAAATCCATAGTTTCAACTGTAAAGCACAAGAAAGACAAAATGGAAGGTTTGCAGAAGTCAACAACTCAAAATCAGGAGTCAAACCTGTGTTTCAACCATTGAGTGTATTATAGACTGTGGATGAATTACTATCTCAATGTTATCATAGTCAGCTCCAAACAAATAATGAGCTTCAATGACTTCTAAACCCTGTTACAGACAAATAAAAACCAAGGGTAAGATAGTGAAACTGATCCGGAAACAGCAATCCTTTTTGTAATCTGGAATAAACAAACCTTATTGAAAAGTGTAGCAGAATCCACAGTGATCTTCTTCCCCATATTCCAGTTTGGATGTTTCAAGGCATCAGCTACTTTAACTTCTTTCAATTTTTCGACAGGCAAATCTCTGTCACCAAGAAAGAGAGGAAAGACTCAAATACAGCTTCGTCACAATAGGTTGAGATGACTTCAAGAAAAGGAACAGAAAGAATCACCACTTGAATGCTCACTTTTATGTTTTTCATTTTTCACAGTTAGATTAAAACATGTACGCAGCAAATAAATTAATCAAAACAAAATATCAATAAATTGATGCAACTAATTTTTCATGATTGCAATTTATTTCTGCTTCAATTTTTAAGATGAGGAATGAAGCATATGATGTTAGGGATCCAAGTAGTTATAGATTAAGGTTTTGAACCCAAACACCACAAGAATTGGGTGGATCAAAATTAATCGTTAGACAATCACATAGCTGTATTGTTTTTCTCTATGAGAAAGAAAATTAAAGTGGCCTAAATTATGATTTCACACCTGAAAGCTCCTCCAGATGCTGTTAAAATAATGCGCCTGAGTGCACCTTCTGGCAGACCTTGAATACACTACAGAAAGATAAAATTTAAGTTATCCAACTTCTGGGAGTGTAGATGACTGAACTGAGAAGTATCAAAGATCTTATGTGATTCTAATTTGTAAATCTCAAAATATGAGGTACAAGCACCTCACTTATACAAGTGTTTCTGCCTAGGAACTCCCACCCACAACAGCATCAATTTTATGTTCCATAGTTGTACAAACAGAGCCAAAATACTTTTAGATATGTACCTGAAATATGGCAGAATGTTCTGAATCAGCTGGAAGAATCTTTACGTTATGCTTGTGAGCAAGAGGAAGGACAAAAGGACCTCCAGCAATTAATGTCTCTTTGTTTGCCAAGGCTATGTCTTTTCCTGCTTCTATTGCAGCGACTGTGGGCTGAAAAAGATGTAGAAAGGAAGTTAAATGGATTCTTGAAGCATTCATACTGATCTACAGAAATTGAACCTGAAGATGTCATTATACCTTATCCTTCTTTGTATCATCTAACAGAACTAAAAGCTATTACTACCCCTATTGTGGAATATGAAACATAAGAAGCTGATCGAACAAATATATTTACTTACCCTTAAGCCTGCACAACCAACTATGCCTGTAACTACAGTGGCAGCATCTGGATGGCGAGCAACCTAAAAATGGGTTGCAAGAAATTAATAGTTTGTAAAGTTACATTAGGACAGCAAAGCACCAGAAAATTAGTTGGCAGACTACCTCGATAATTCCTTGCTCCCCAGGAATAATCTCAGGCTTCTCTTCAAGGTCAGCCACAGCTTCTTTAAGTTCATCAACTAATGATTCATCCCTGACAGAAACCAGCTTAGGTTTGAAAGTCCTGACCTGCATAATGCAAAAGATGTATTGTTGAGCACTGTAGCTTTTTAATTAATTATTTTACCCTGATTCTACCTGTAGTCTTATTCTAACCTCCTACCCTTTGAGTTTTAACAGTTAAATAAGGATGAAGGATTATATTAAGTAGTAACATAGACTACAAATGCACAAGAAAAAGGGGAAAGTAGAAACTGCAAGTGCCAGTTCGTTATGCAACTGATAGATTACCTGATCAGCAAGAAGAGTAACATTCGAACCAGCTGCAAGGGCCACCACTTTGAATTTGTCTGGATTCTCGGCAACTATGTCCAAGGTCTGCAGAATAGATATGTTGTTTCTAAGATCACATAACATGATTACAAGGAGAGTTTCCTTTACATTTCTCATATAAATCTATTTTACTGGCTTTCAAGTGTCCACACAAAAATCAAAGAGAAACAAGAGTGGGCCAATGCAGATATTGGTCAAACTAAGCACAAGTATATGCAAGCTCAGCAATGCTAATATCAAACCAAACGTGAAAAATTACCACAGATAATCACTATGTTTAGTCTGAAGAAGTCAAGGCCCATTCGGTTGTTGATTTTAGCTAATCATATTTTCACACATACCCTTTGACTCACTTTCCTCCACTCAAAAATCTTTTTCAAAGAGAATAATTTGAAAGCAGAACATGGTGATACAGCTCCTATCGAGTACTTTTGCTTCATTAACAACATTCAAACGGGCCATCAAGCTTATTTTAAACTAGATGTGGAAAGCTCACCTGCGTTCCAATAGAACCAGTGGAACCAACAACCGAAATAGGCTTCGGACCATCCCAAGTCTTACGGCCAGGTTCTGGGCAAGCTCTTCCAGGCCATGCCGGAGGAGGAGGCTGAGCTGAACACTGCACTCTTTTCCCAAATGTTGCTCCACTTTGCTTTCTCTTCACGCAGAACGCACCTGCGAGTATCCAAAAAACAGAACGCCAGAAGTTCCAACATGTCCTCCCACAAAGCATAGTCATTCAAAACTCAATCTAGTCTTGCCACAAAATGAATTGCAACATGATTAACCCATAATTATCCCAAAAAAATTAAGTTTTACTAATCCAGTAAAGAAGCAGAAGAATCTCAAGGAGAATATCAAACTTTTATCTTTTCTTCGGTTCCAATTTCGTTAAAAGAAGCTTTCTTCGCACCAAAAAAACAAAACGCTCTTTAACAAAAAGGTGAAATATAAGCAACTGAATGTACAACCATTCCTCGGTTATGAAACTGGCTCATTCTATCACAAGAAACTTTTTCTTTTCTAGCTTGTTTCACAGCAAACCAAACAAAAAAATTCTAGGAGAACTCGAGGTGACAAGAGAAGAAACCTGGAAGCTTGAGGAGGTTGTAGTTGGTTTTATTAGAATCCAAGAAAGAGATGGACTTGAGTTCAGGAGGAGACAACAGATTAAGGGCCATCTAATCCAATTCCGCAGAAGAAAGGTTAAGTTCTAAAGATGGAGGATATTAGACAACTTTGTGTGGCCTCAGAGTATGAGAAAAGAGAGAACAAAGGCAAGAAGATCACATGCACTTAGCTTTATATAGTAGAACTAGAATCACAAAAATGGCGTGCTTAAGTTATGCTAGAAAAGTAGCAGATGAGTCTAGCACCACTTCAAATAAAGAAAAAAGGAATACAGAATTTGCTGGTTTCGGATTAATGGGTTTTTAACATAATAAAAAAAGGTTTGTATATACAAAGAAGAGTTTTGAGAAGTAGAAGTGACGGATGGGGAAGATGGAGAGTACACGAAAGTTGACTGATGCTGTCGGTTGACAGTGAACAGTCGACGAAGGGTTGGCGTCAACATTTTTGCACTTGGACGCTGGAACTAATAATTTCTTGATGCGGAAACATAGTAAATTTACAGAAGAGAATTCATTCACACAGTAAATTTTATAAATTAATAATTTTAAATTAAATTACAGAGTATATTCAAATAATTAAAAATAAATTCGAATCTTTCAATCCAGATTCAAGATTGTGGTAATAATTTAATGAGTTAAATTTGGTGCGAGAGATTTACATCTAATTTTAGAACAATTA
>JANKYF010000007.1:47115823-47126401 GCA_029829435.1 Erythroxylum hondense | reverse complement strand
TGAGGCTCTGAATCACTTTTGAGCTCGAAGCTCATTTTCACTCGTTGAGCTTTAAACTTTGATCGGTGGCTTCTCTGGTCACAACATCCATTATGTTTCATGCATTTATGACATGGAATGCATCAATTACATTTGCATATTCCCATTCACTCACATTGCCATATCATTGGACCTTAGTCTGGCATTCAACATTAAAATTGAGAAAACACTTTCATTTATATGCAATTGCATATTCAGAACACATTTATCATCAAATGACGTACACTTAGTTCATCTCATTTACATACAAGTAACACTTCAATATTCCAATCAATCCATAATCATCGGACCTTCTGTCCAGAAATCAACGCAATCATTCACATTCATATGAGCATGCAGTAGTCAATCAATAGAAAATTATAAACAAAACAAACAATGAAATGAGACCATCTAGGTCTACTCATAACACGCTCCAAGTTAGCATTCGATTTCAATTTCTGAGAATGCCTGAATGTGGACATTTGACCTGCACAACCCATTTATGTGAGACACAGATTACATACTCATCAATAATTGCACACGTAAAAACATTCATTTATGCTCAATTGTAATAATGGACCATGTATAATGCATGCTCAATGACAATCCCGGGCATATGTTCTTGAACACATTTTACACTCATTCCCATTTCATAATTCATATTTGTCTAATTTAACTTAGCTTTACACTTCATTTGTATATAATCTTTCTAAATTCTCCTTTCAATTTTTACCTTTTGCATGTGTTTAGCTTATTCATAAGCTTACACCTCAAGAATCATAACTCAATTTCTCATCATCTCTTTTCTAACCTCATATGATCTCAAAATATCCAGATTATCATCCAATAGGAATCCAATTGAAAATCTCATAATACAAAATCACTAAAATTGATTCTAGAATACTTAAACCCAAGCATTTTTTAAACTCCATGAATTAGAATCCTTCCAAAAATCCGAAAGACTCAAAATGCACTTACCTTGATTCTTTACCAAATGAAGAGATCTTTAGCTCAAATGGAAGCTCTTTTCTTCCTTTTCCTTTTTTGCTTCTTTAACAACTTCAAAATCTTTCTTGAAAACTAAGAAAAATTAAACCCTAGCTCAACTCTCTTCTTTTCTCTCAAACCATCAAACTCTCTCTCTCTCTTACTCATTTTCGTTATTCTCTTCTGCTTATCCTTCTATTCACTTTTTTCTTCTTCATTTATAAGTAGGACAACACTTCTTCTTCCAATTATGCCCTTAATGATTGAGAATTGTCCCATTTGCCCTTCCATTTATGTCTTATATTTTTTTACACTTAAGTATCTTGCCAACAATACCCTTGAATATTCTGACATAACACTTCATTCTAGAAGAATCTTCTGTATTGACTTACGTTTCCAATGACACCAAAATCAGTCCATTTGGTTCAGACATCTGAAAGTATTACCCAAACATTTTTGGACTGTTCTTATATTGAAACAGTGCACTATACTTAGATCCCCCAAGAAATTGAAAGTATTAGAGATTGAATTAGATTTCAACTTCTTCATACCATCTGTAGATCCATGTCTCTAGTTTATCTTGAAACTAGAATCATCTCATTTGAAGCTCTACCAATCCAGAAATAATCAAAATACTGAGGTATATTCAGTGGAATAACACCAGTTCCTATTATTTAAGAGTACACACACTGTACCTGTCTCACATTTTTCACTCAATCTTTTTCACTTCATTTAAGATGGTTATGATTGTTGGAGAAGATGTAGAGAAAGGTCTTACAAATTCAATGGTTTAAGAATCAAGTCATTTGAGTATCTAGAGAAGAAGTTATGACCAAAAGAATCCAATTTGATATCGGATTTAGGTGTTCTTTGGATGTTTTGAAAGAGGACTTCAAGAGCTACAACTTTCATGAAGACCTCAAAGTCAAATTCCATCATCTGAAGGATCAAAAATGGAACAAAAGATGTAAGATGAATAGTAACCCATAAGAAGTAAAACACAGAAGGAACAAAACTCAGAAGGAGCAAAACACCGAAGGAACAAAACACAGAAGGAACAAAACTCAAAAGGAGCAAAACACAGAAGGAATAAAACACAGAAGGAACAAAACTCAAATGGAGAAAAACACAGAAGGAATAAAATATAAAAGGAACAAAACTTAGAAGGAGCAAAACATAGAAGGAATAAAACACAGAAAGAACAAAACTCAGAAGGAGCAAAACACAGAAGGAACAAAACACAGAAGGAACAAAACTTAGAAGGAGCAAAACACAGAAGGTGTTTTACAATTAGCATATCTTTCGACTCTAATGTCCAAAATTCTCATACTATATACCGTTGGAAAGATAACAGAAAGATATACAACTCTTAAGAAGGCAACTTTGCCAAAATCTATCTAGATCAATCCCAAATTTTCCCTTAAAGTCTAAAGACGAATTTTACATTCATTCACCAATGTACTTCACTCAGTTCTCACTTCATGATAAATTTTCAGACTCTTTAAGATAGAATTGAAATTTGATATCTTCATAAGAAATGTAGCCATATGTGTCTAGTTTAATCCAAACAAAGAATCTTCTTATTTGGATAACTAGAAAAAAAGTTATGGCTAATAGACCAAAGAACACTCAGTGATCATTTTCCAGATCAACCACCGTTTTTGTTTCCAAATCTTTCCTTATCATAACTCTTACCAATATCACTCTTTCAACTCCCTCTGCTCCTCATTTTCATTAAAATCACATTTAAAAACATTCATACTTGGAAATTGTCAATTAATGCATGTACACTTAGTTTTGTATGTGCAAATATTCAAATTCACATAAATGTATGTTGACATGCTGCTGGGCTTGAAATGCAAATTTTGTTTCCTAACTCTCACGTTGCTATTCTCTCCATTTGAAATCTGGGTTCTAACCCTTAATATGGGGACAGGATGTTACATAACCAATTTCTATCGTTTGATTAAATCTAGTCGTTTTTAATTCATACTTTGCATCTTACATATTTCCTTGATTCACTTATTTAATTTTATTTTCAAATCAATTAATTCTTGATTGTCTGAGTAATTTTGCATCGTTTAATTTAATTATCTTGTGTGTTGGAATCCCTTAGGTATGATATCCAGTTCTTACCATTTTATGTTACTTGTCGACGAGGTATGCTTGCCTCTTGCTGGTCTAAATAGAATTTAATTTATATTATTTTGGTTAAACCACAATAAGTTTTTGGTGCCGTTACTAGGGATATTCCTTATTGTGAATCATTAGATTATCAGTATTAATTATCGCAGATTTAATTCTTGTTTTGTTGTTTATTTGCATATTTTAGTTATCTGCTTAATTGCTTTACTTCGATGTGTTTTATTTTCCATTCTTAGCTTTGTTATTATTTACTTTTTATTTGTTCCATTTTATTTATGCTCACTCGTGGTCAAAAGATCGAGAATTTTCCACTAGATACTAAGATTGAAAAAACTGCTCGTAGGTTGCGCAAGAAAACCAGATTGGCTTGGAATAGTATCACAGAAGAAAGGATTAGAGAAGAACAGTTTGTAGAGATAGAACACCATAAGGAGGGGTTGATGTCACATCTTGAAGAGAGAAGGGAGTTGACTATGATAGATTTGACTATGGGGCATAACAATAGATTTGACTATTCCCATTTTCTTTAAAGGATAAGGTTAGAGCATGGTTAGCCAGTTTGTAGTTAGGATCGATTACTATATGGGATGAGATGATGAGATTATTTCTGAATAAGTTTTTCCCTCTTACCAAAGTTGCAAAGATGAAGAATGAGATCACTTCCTTCACCCCGTATGAAAATGAAAATCTATATGAAGCATGGGAGCGATTTCAAGATATGTTGACATAGTGTCCTAGTCATAGGTTCTCCACTTGGAAACTTTTTATATAGGAATGACCCCATCCACTAGGAGTACCATAGATGCTACAGCAGGAGGTAGTTTAATGAGGAAGATGCCAGATCAGACTTATAGGTTGATTGATGAGTTGGCCACTAGCAGCTTTCAGTATAATACAGAAAGGCATCCCAGATGACCTACAGGAGCTCGTGTAGTAGACAATACAGTGGCTTTATTAGCTCAGATGGATGTTTTAACGAAGAAGCTGGATAGTCTAATGCACGGTGTGAGAGGAGGAGCTAGTTCTTCATTGAGGAGTTGTGATATATGTGAGCATTATGGTGGAGATTCTCATGCACCTTCTGAGTGTCAAGTTAGGAATCCTTTTGTTCAAGAGACAAAAGAGATCCATTATGTGGGCAGTTATAACAGACAGAGAGGGGATCCATATTCTAACACCTACAATCCAGGGTAGAGGAATCATTTAAACTTCTCTTGGCGGAACGATCAGATGGCACAACCATAGTCATCCAATGTTCAAAGACAACCACCTCTAAGTTTTAAGGCTCCTAATCTTACATCACCAGAAAAATCTAATATCGAAGAGCTACTCTCGAAGTACATCTCTACCATTGAGGTTAGGATGCAGAATCAAGAATCTTCTATTAGAAATTTGGAGAATTAGATGAGCTAGATTGCAAATTTGTTGAAGGAAAGACCTTAGGGTTCATTCCCTAACATTACTGAGGCCAACCCAAGAGAACATGCAAAGGAGATTTTATTGAGGAGTGGTAGACAACTTGAGGAAGTTAAGGAGAAACAGAAGAATAAAGAAGTGGAAAAGAGTAAAGAAGAAGAGAGTCAGAAGAGTAACAAGGAGGTCAAGGAAGCACCAATTGCAAAGGATGATCATCCAAGATTATTTACTGACCCCATCACACATCTGGTAAGACCTCGGATTTGTTATCCTTAAAGGTTAAAAGGTACACAATTAGATAAGCTATTTGGTTGCTTTCTTGAGATATTTAAAAAGTTGCATATAAACATTCATTTTGTTGAGGCTATAGCGCAGATTCCTTCTTATGCTAAGTTTTTAAAAGAAATTTTGTCTAATAAGAGGAGACTTGAAGAGCATGCCATAGTGAATCTGAATGAGGAGTGTTCGGCCATATTTTCGAGAAAGTTGCCACCAAAGCTTAAGAATCCAAGGAGTTTTACTATTCCTTGTGTTATTGGTGATTTACATATAGATAGTGCTTTAATGGATTTGGGTGCAAGCATGAACTTAATGACTCTTTCTATTTTCAGGAAGTTAGGATTGGCGGAGCTCAAACCTACTACTATTTCTCTTCAACTGGCAGATAGGTTCATCATTTATCTGAGGGGAATCATTGAGGATGTATTGGTTAAGGTCGAGAAGTTCATCTTCCTGGTGGATTTCTTAGTCTTTGACATGGAGGAAGATATAGACATCCCCATCATTCTTGGGAGACCTTTCATGGCCATTGCACAGACCATCATTGATTTGCAACGTGGAAATCTCATCTTAAGACTTCAAGATAAAAAACTACTGCTTGATATGTTCAATTCTATAAAACATCCATCTACTCTTGACTCTTATCATTTTATTGATATTTATTCTTTTGATACTTATGATTCTTCTATTGTTTGTGCAGGATTGTTAGAAGGGAGAGCGAAAGGAATGATCGAAGAGCTAGGGGAATAATTGCAAGAAGAGTTGGAGGATATTGGAGTTGAGTTGGAGTAGGCATATTGGACACATTATAGAGCATACGAGCCCCTCCAACATCTAGCCAAGCTATTTCTGAAGCCTTCGATTGAAGAGCCCCCTTCTTTTGACCTTAAACCTCTTCCAAGTCATTTGAAGTACATTTATCTTAACCCACCTGAGCACTTACTAGTTATCATTTCTTTTTATTTGTTAGGTGCCACGGAGGAGCAGTTGTTGAGGTAATGCTGGATCAATAAAAGGTCATTGGGTGGTCCATTATAGATATCAAGGGTATAAACCCTTCCTTTTGCATGCACTATATTTTCATGGAGGATGGAAGCAAGGCAATAATGCAACCCCTAAGGAGACTAGGAGGTAGTGAAAGATGAGGCAGTCAAGCCTATAGATGCAGGTATTATCTACCGCATTTCTGATTCTAGTAGGGGTTAGTCCTGTGCAGGTGGTGCTAAAGAAAGGAGACACCACTGTAGTTGAAAATGAGAAAAATGAATTAATAGCTACTAGGAAGTTAACTGGGTGGAGAATGTGCATAGATTATAGGAAGTTGAATGATGTCACTAGGAAAGATCATTTTCCTTTACCTTTCATTGATAAGTTGATTGAGAAATTAGTTGGGCATGACTTATATTGTGCCTTAGATGGATATAATTGATATTTTCAGATTCCAGTAATCCCAGAAGATTAGGAAAAAACAACTTTTACATGTCCTTACGGTACATTTGCATATAGACGCATGCCATTTGGGTTATGCAATGCTCCAGCTATATTTCAAAGATGCATGATGGCTATTTTTCTGATATGCTTGAATCTTGCATTGTAATTTTCATAGATGACTTCTCTGTGTTTGGTACTTCATTTGATGCATGCTTAGATAACTTAGAGAAGGTCTTGATTAGGTGTGAAGAGATCTATTTAGTGCTTAATTGAAAAAAAATTTCATTTTATGATACATGAGTGCATTGTTTTAGGTCATAAGATTTCTAGCAAGGGTATAGAGGTAGACCCAGAAAAAATTGATGTCATTAAGAAACTTCCACCACCAAACAATGTTAGATCCATTAGAAGTTTCTTAGGCTATGCTAGTTTTTATCGTAAGTTCATTAAAGATTTTTTAAGATTGCTAGATCTTTGACTGAGTTGCTTGAAAAAGATGTTGTGTTTGCTTTTGACGATAAATGTTTGACATCTTTTCAATTGTTAAAGGATATGCTTCTGACTGCCCCTATTTTTGTATCTCCTAACTGGTCTCTTTCTTTTGAATTAATGTTTAATGCAAGTGATTATACAGTGGGTATTGTTTTAGGCCAAAGACTAGGTAAGACCTTTCATCCCATTCTTTATGCAAGTAGGACATTGAACAGTGCACAATGCCATTACACCATCACAGAAAAAGAGATGTTGGCAGTTGTGTTCGTTTTTGACAATTTTCGCTCATATTTGGTTTTGTCCAAGTGATTGTGTATACTGACTATATAGCCTTGAAATACTTGATAACGAAACCCGACGCAAAACTAAGACTAATTCGTTAGGTGTTACTTTTACAGGAATTTGACATTGAGCTAAGGGATAAGAAGGGAGCCGAGAATTTTATAGCTAATCACTTGTCAAGTTTAGATGAAGCTGCCATAGAGTGTAACAAAAAAAGAAATTCAAGATATTTTTCCTAATGAGAATCTGATGGTTATGACAGTCACTCCTTGGTTTACAAACTATGTAAACCACCTTATTGATAATATCTATCCCTTTGATTTTTCTTATGCTCAAAAGAAATTTTTTTTGTCTGAGGTAAGATACTATCTTTGGGATGATCCTTTGCTTTACAATATTTATGCGGATGGTATTGTTAGGCACTGCATTCCTGAAGAGGAAATGTCCTTTGTGTTACTTGATTGTCATGTTAGAGAAGCTAGGGGACATTAGGGTGCATCTAGGACAACTCATAAGGTTTTAGAGTGTGGTTTCTATTGGCCCACCTTATTTAGGGATGCATTTGCATTTGTCAGAACTTGTGATAGGTTTCAAAGGGTCGGGAATCAAAGGGTCGGGAACATTAGTAGGAGACATGACATGCCATTGACTAACATTCTTGTTTGCTAGGTTTTTGATATTTAGGGCATAGATTTCATGGAACCATTCCCTAAGTCTTTCTCCAATCAATATATATTGGTTGTTGTTAATTATGTTAGCAAGTGGGTAGAAGGCAGAGGCATTGCCCACAAATGAGGCTAGAGGTGTTGTTATTAAAGAAGCATATTTTTACATATTTTGGCACATCTAGGACTGTCATTAGTGATAGGGGTCGCATTTTTGCAACAAACTTTTTAATTCATTATTAGCTAAATATGGGGTGACCCATAAGGTTGCTACTCCATACCACCCCAAACTAGTGGGCAACTTGAAGTCTTAAACAGGAAATTAAAGAAAATACTAGAGAAAACTGTTAATGCTTATAGGCGGGATTGGTCTTTAAAGCTAGATGATACACTTTGGGTATATAGGAAGGCATTTAAGACACGCACAGGCATGCCACCATTCAGGATAGTGTATGGCAAGTCTTGTCATCTTCCAGTTGAGTTAGAGCATCGTGCATACTGGGTAACCAAATTTCTTAACTTTGATTTATCTTCTGCAAGTGCTAAGAGACTTATGCAGCTTCATGAGCTTGAAGAGTTCCGTTTGGATGCTTATAACAATTCAAAGTTGTATAAGTAGCATGTTAATAAGTGGCATGACAAGAAGATCCTCCAACTAGACTTTAATGTAAGCGACTAGGTATTGATCTACAACTCCGTCTTTGTCTTTTTCCAAGGAAGTTTAAGTCAAGGTGGTATAGTCCATTCAAGGTGATCCAAGTCCTTCTTTTGAGGGTCTTTGAGGTAAAACGAGAAATTGAAAACCCTTTCAAGGTAAATGGACAACGAGCTAAATTGTATATGCCTAAGTTTGTGGATAATTCTGAAGAGTGATTATCTCTTCATGACACTTTGCCTCCTTGATCACAATGCATGCCTTTCAATAGGTCTATAGTTTTCTTTCTTTTCTTTTTTCGTTGTTTCCTTTGTGTTTCATTCTAGTTTAATGCATTTCTTTGAGTCGTTTTGAGTTTTCTTTAGGTCTGCATGATTGGTGGCAAAGAGTTCTTGGCCGATAGTTTTTCAGGGAAGTTTCTTCTTCGTCTTTCCCCTCTTTGTGTTTGATTATTGAGTACTTGACCATTAAGGAAAATGTTCATATTAAGTGTGGGGGGATTGAGATTAAGTGCATGCGATGTTTATGATATTGATGTTGATGTTGAGAGATACACACTTAAATGGTTGCGACTTTTTTGGTAGCTAACTTGGGTCCCATTTTTGATGAATTTGACCATACCATTCCGTTAAAGTAGTTGGATGGAGAATTGACTTGTATGTGTGAATCTGGATTAGGCAACTTGAGAGGATAGTGAGCCATGTGGATCGATTAAAGTAGTTGATTGCATAAACTTAGTCAATAACTGATGCTGAGTGATGAGGCAATGTATGAAGTTTTGATAGATTTTCATTTAAACACATGTGAGGTCTTAAGCTATATGACTACATCTCATAGTCATTTATTTTCTTTATTGTATGTGATGCTTCCCTATGTGGATTACCTTCAGAACTTGCTCTGAACCTATTTGATACTGCTAGTAATTACATGCTTTATGAACATAATAAAGGCCTTCTTTGTTTTTAACCTTTAACTTAAATGGCCCACTAAGTCATTTTTCCCTTGTTACCCCCTTTGAGCCTTTGACTTTGTTGTTTTCATATTAATCATATTGCATTGAATCCAGAAAATCTTTTAGCCTGACCTTTTCACAAGTTGAATGAAGTATTATGTATTTAATGTCCTTGACTTAGGGACTTTTGTTTTATATTCTATTCTGAGATATTTTAGAGGTACATCTACTCAATTGTCTTCTTTTATGTTTAGTGTTATAAAAAAAGAAAAAAAAAGAAAAAAAAGAAAGAAAGAAAAAGATCAAATAGTAGCATTGGATAGTGATGAGCAGTTATAGTCTCGTGTTTCTATTTGCACATCTCAGAATTTCTTTTTGATTGTCCCACGTTACTTAGTACTTTATGAATGCTTGTGAGTAGCCTTCTCCCCTTTTTACTTTACCTTAACCTAAGCCCCATTACAACCCCTAGTAAAAGCCCTTTTGATCCATGATGACATGTTCTCTATGTAGTGGAAAATAGGTAAATTTGCAAGCCTATAGTAGTGTAATCTCTTGAAGAAAGCTTTGAGTGAAACATACCTTATACACTTGAGTGATATGAGCGAATAGCGTGAGAAAAGTTCATTTTAATTTTATTCTTGCTTTTAATTAAAGATATCTACTTTTAATTTTGTTTATGTGCATTGATAAAAAGATAAAAAGATTATGATATATGTAGTAGCTTGATACCCAAATTTGTCGAAGTTTAAGGGATCACAAACATTTGATTTTTGTTGAAAATGAAATGATAGAATTTGTTGCTTATGACCTAAGTAAATTGCTTGAGGATAAGTAACAATTCAAGTGTGAAGGTGTTGTTAATGAACATTTTATATTGATTTTAAATACATAATTTGCTAAACTCATCCATTTAATGTTTAAATTGCACTAATTAAGAGTTATTTGTTTTAATTCTAGGTACATATTAGATTTGGGACCTTTATAAGCCTAAAGCAAGAAAAGCTCTAAATAGAAGCAAAGAAAGAGACCAAAATAGCACAGTAATGGGAAGCAAAGAAGGGCCAAAAACGCACAACTGACATGGAGAATACACAGGTGCATGGACAAATAAAAAAGGTAGAATGCAAACATTTTGGACAAGACCAGAAAAAACAGGAGGTTTTGCTTGGACAAGAGTGTAGGAAAATCCTGGGGTGTTCATCACATGAACACAGTGCGGAATTTAAAATTTTGAGTCCCGGGACATTCCCGAA
>JANKYF010000007.1:47006209-47020870 GCA_029829435.1 Erythroxylum hondense | reverse complement strand
TTTCCACTACTACATTAATTTGTGTTGCAGGAAGTTGGTTTCTTTTTATATTTGGTTGCAGGCGACAACATTCACCAATTCCACCAGAAATGTAGACAACTTAAGTTAATACATTTGATCTATGTAGATGATCCAATGCTCCTCAGTAGTGCAATCACTCATTCCATAAGAGTTTTGATAAATATCTTGCATATTTTTTTTCAGAATTGTCTAGCTTAAGGGTGAATATGGAGAAAAGCAATGTGTACATCTCCTAAGATGTTCGCAACAAATAGGAAATTAGTAGCAATGTGGGCTTTAGAATACACACCACTCCTTTCAAATATTTGGGAGAGCCAATTACAACTACCAGCCTAAATTGTCTGATTTCATTCCCTTGATTGAGAAGATTAAAAAAAGGATCAATTATTGGCATAGTCATTTTCTCTCAATGGTAGCTAGGTTGACTCCCATCACTTTGGTATTAAATAGTTTGCATATTCATTGGCATGTACATGTTGTATTGCCTAAGAGGGTTATCAGGGAAATTGATAGAATTCTTAAATCTTTTTTGTGGTCAGGACAAATAGAAAATGGTAAGAATGCCAAGGTGAAATGGAGAAACATTACTCTATCAAAGAAACAAGGAGGACTTGGTATTATCTCAATTTCACAAATCCAAAAGGTTCTTTTATGCAAAAAAAATATGGCGACTCTTTACTATAAAAAAGCACTATGGATCAAGTGAGTAAATGAATATCATCTAAAAGATCGAAATTTTTGGCAACTTAGAAATTCTAGAGAGTTTTCATGGACTTTTAACTAAATTCTTAACTTAAGGAACTTGGTCTATCCTGACATTACGCATCAGTTGGGGGGATGATGCAAACATTTGGTTCTGGTTCGATGATTAGATGTCTTATAGTCCATTTATTGAGAGAGTAGCAATAACATGACTTAGAAATCGTATTCCACTGAACGCGAGGGTCTTGTCACTCATCCATAATGGATATTGAGGTTGCAATTTTAGAGGATTCTCCTTACTCATAAATTATTTGCCTACTCTTTTTGATACAATAGGAGAGGACAAGATTCAGAAACCGAATGAATTCTTCTTATGGAATAGAGAAAACTGATGAAACCTATTTAAGAGGAATGTCAAAATTGTTTCTAGCTTGGAGACCACAACCCTTTTTATAGTCAATTTAGACTTACGGTCCATTACAGATCCATTAACCATAATGACTCGTAATGGGCTTCTACACATCAAGCCCACACTAATAATTAATTAATATTTTTGTAGACCCAATTAATTTACTAAAGTTAGATCACATTTTATTAGGTCTATAATCGAGATAGAAATCTACGTACATATATTTATACAGATAGACCATAAAATTCTAACAATCTCCTACTTGGGATATATATGTTTTCGGATAATGTACATAGAAGAAATCAGAAGCTCGCCGCGGCGAAATCCTGTTTTCCAGCACGAATATCGTTCGGTATTTAAGGCATAACTTTTGCTGTAAATGTCCAAATGAGGTGATTTGTAATTCGTTGTAAACTAGAGACATAAGGCTACAAGTGTTATGAAGAAAGGAAGTTTTGAATCAGTCTTGAAAGATCTAAAATTTTGGATGGAAATTGAGTATAGATTATAGTTTTAGCATAAGGTTGGTCTCAACATGTTTGGGGTATAACTTCCATGTTTCTGAACCAAATGGAATGAGTTTAGTGTTGTTAGAAACGTAAGACAACGAAGAATATTTTTATAGAAGGAAGTGTTACCAAATGTCTTCATTTATCTGATCATAACGATCATGGAAAAGTTGATCCGAAAGTCTAGTTTTGAAAGGGTTATGGGTCAATTTTAACACTTTTGATTTTTCAAAGCTTTATGAATTTCCTTTGAATGTTGTTTGAATGAGAACTTGGTTTGTTATAGGAAACCAAGCAGACCTAATCCAATCGCAAGAGGAAGGACAACATTGAACTTGGATTATCAAGCGATATTTGGTGGGTAATATATTTATAGTTATTGTGTATGGGCAAATTGTCTTGCTTGTTTGCATATGTGTGTGACATTGCTTGTTTTGAATTATGGAAATTATTGAAAATGCATTGTGATTGTGATCATGTATTGCCTTGGAAAATATCACGGCATTTTGTATGAATGAAAAGATGAGGAAGCATGATGAGTATGGAAAGTATGAATGTGTATGAAATAAGTTAAGCATTGACATTTGATTGTGTTTGGGCATGAGAGGAACGTTTTGTTAGTCACGTGCACGTCAACATATAGCCTTCTCCCGGCTGCCCGCTTGAGGTCATGAGATCCTGAGAAATCGGACTCGTTTTGTTCACAGTATAAACTTCGGTTTATCCGTTTTGTTCCACGAAACTCTCGAGCCATTTGTTTGTGCATTGCATCTTTGATTGTCAAGTTTATTGCATAAATTGAGTGTTGGCATTGATGGTTAAATTATATGCTGTGTTGATGATGACATTTCAACTACGAGTTTTGAGTTCAAATTTTGAAATTGAATGAGTACTATTTGGGAATAAAGCATTTTTACGAACTCATTATGATTTTTATACGACAAATGAACATTACAACGGTTTTGCTTATTCTTCGTTATAAGCACGTTACCCACGAGCTATAAGCTCACCCCCTTCATTCCCATCTCCAAGTAACGAGCAGGAGATCGGATGAAAGAAAGTTCAAGCAACTGTTTATTTCTGTATTTGATGTGTTTTAAGGTAGATTGTTGTAAGACTAAGATTTGAGACTTTTATTGAGAAATTATTGGGTTTTGTATCTTATGTACTTTGGATTTTGGATTATTGTTATACTGTGGCTTGATGTTAATGAATTATGTATGGATGATATTGAGTGGGAGTATAAGATAGCATAAGGATAAGGTTGATTTGAAATTAAAGTATACTTGAGGAAGTTATCGATTTGAGATGACAAATCACGAATATGAATTATGGTTCTATATATGTATAAATGAGATGTATTATGGAAAAAGGAACATAGAAATGGTATGAGACTTTAAGCTTCACGATTTCTTTGGTTTACGCCAACGCTTATGGTTCACGCGTTGGATAACAGGATCCAACACAGGTGGTATTAGAACAAGAAGAGATTACAAGGAACCACGCTCAAGTGCAACGGTATTCTTGTTAAGAGTTAGATTCCGGAGACGAGATCATCATGTTTGGTATCCAAAGCAAGAGGAGATTACGAGGAAATAGAACGATGATAGTTATGATTTCCGTTTAAGAGCTGGGCTCCGAAAATGAGATCGAGCAATGGCACCTATAGAACTAAAGGAGTTGAAGGCTCAGTTATATGAGATGCTAGAAAAGGATTTCATTAAACCCAATGTTTCACCTTAGGGAGTTCCAGTCTTATTTGTAAAGAAGAAAGATGGAACTCTGAGATTATGCATTGATTATAGGAAACAAAATTGGGTAACAGTGAATAACAAGTACCCATTGCCTAGAATTGATGATTTGTTTGATCAGTTGTAGGGAGCTCAGGTGTTTCCTAAGTTAGACTTAAGATCTGGGTACTGTCAGTAGAAGATAGCAGAGACTGATATGCCGAAAAGTTCATTCTGGAGCAGATATGAGCATTTTGAGTTCTTAGTAATGCCATTTAGGTTAACTAATGCCCCAGCTGCATTTATGGCTTTGATGAATAAGATATTTCAGCCATACTTGGATTGATTTGTAATTGTGTTTATTGATGGCATCCTAGTGTATTAAAAGAGTAGAGAAGAACATGTTGAGCATTTGAGAGTGATCTTACAGATTATGAGGGAGAAACAGCTATATGGCAAATTCAGTGAGTGCAAATTTTGGTTAGATCAAGTAGTATTTCTGGGTCATATAGTATCTAGACAAGGCATACAAGTGGATCTAAAGAAGGTAGAGGCAGTGATGAAGTGGGAAACTCCAAAAAATGTATCAGAAATCTTGAGTTTTCTAGGATTGGCCAGATATTACTGGAGATTTGTTGAGGGGTTCTCTTTAATCTCATCCCTTCTAACTAAACTTCTAAGGAAGAATTTAGCATTAAGATGAAATGATGACTGTCAAAAGAGTTTTAAGGAATTGAAGCATCGATTGACTACAACACCAGTGTTAGCTATTCCATCGGGAATTAAAAGATATATAGTATATAGTGATGCTTCGCATCAAGGATTAGGATGTGTATTGATGTAATATAATAAGTGATAGCCTATGCATCGAGACAACTAAGGTCTCACAAGATTAGAGCTTACTGTAGTTGTTTTTGCTCTGAAGATATGGAAACATTATTTGTATAGAGAGACATTCTAGATATATACTGATCATAAGAGTTTAAGGTATCTGTTAAGTTAGAAAGAATTGAATATGAGACAGAAGAGATGGATAGAGTTATTAAAAGACTATGATTGCACAACTGAGTATCATCCAAGGAAGGCTAATGTGGTGGCTGATGCTTTAAGTAGAAAGTCGAATAGCAATGTAGCTCAGATTCAGGTATCGAAATTATCGAGCTTATTTCATTTTAGAGCTCTGAATGTGGAGTTGAATCTAGAGCAGAATGAGTCATTAGTAGCTACATTAAAACTAAGACCGACATTGCATGACAGAGTTAGAAAAGTACGAATAAAGATCCCAATTTGGTGAAGCTCCTTAAAAAGTTAAAAATGAAACTGGATTCTAAGTTTGAACTGAGAGATGAGACATTGTGGTTAAAGCAAAGGCTGTATGTGCCTAATATGGATGGTCTCAGAAAGGAAATTCTAGAGGAAGCTCATATGACAACTTATGTTATACATTCTGGTACCACTAGGATATATAACACGTTGAAGCAACATTTCTAGTAACCTAGAATGAAGAAGCAAGTAGCAGAATATGTTTCTAAGTGTATAACATGCCAACAGGTTAAGGCTGAGCATCAAGCTCTGATTGAAAAGTTACATTTGTTGCCTATTCTTGACTAAAAATAGGAACAAATTATTATGGATTACATTATAGGATTGCCTAAGACTCTGAGGCAAAATGATGCTATATGGGTTGTGGTGGACCGATTGACTAAGTCGACCTATTTTTTACCAGTAAGAGAGAATAATTCACTAGACCAGTTGGCCCGGAGATATGTGAATGAGATGGTTAGATTGCATGGGATTCCAGTGTCCATTGTATCGGACAAGGATCCCATATTTACTTCGAGATTTTGGAAGAGTTTGCAACCAAATATGAGTATAAAGTTAAAATTCAACGTTGTATTTCATCCTCAAACAGATGAACAGAGTGAGAGGACAATCAATACTATTGAGGATATACTCAGGGCATGTGCATTGGAGTTTCAAGGAGCTTAGAATCAGTATATAGCACTGATAGAATTTGCTTATAATAATCATTATCACAGTAGTATTGGAATGGCATCATATGAGGCATTGTATAACAGAAATTGTCGATCACCTCTATATTAGGATGAAAAGGGCTTGAGAATGGTTGAAGGCCCAGAACTGATACAAGATACTATGGATAAGGTGAAATTGATCCGAAGTCGAATTAAAGTGACTCAAGATCAATGAAAGAGTTATATGGATCAGCATTGAAGGGATATGGAATACAATGTAGAAGACAGAATGTTTCTAAGAGTATCGCTTTGGTGAAGAGCACTGAGGTTTGGTAAAAAGGGAAAGCTGAGCTCTAGGTACATTGGCCCTTATGAGATTATTGAGAGGATAGGACCATTAGCATATAAGTTAGCTTTACCAAATGAAATGTCTCAGCTACATAATGTATTTCATGTGAATATGCTCAGAAGATACCGTTCTGATTTGACGCATGTGTTACCGAATCAAGATATTAAAGTTGCTAGTAACTTAAGTTATGTTGAGGAGCCAATCAAAATATTGGGATATCGGACAAAATAGCTGAGAAATCGAGTAATTCCATTGGTGAAAGTCATTTAGAGGAATCACTCGACTAAGGACGCAACTTGGAAAATGGAGGATCTTATAAAGGAACAATATCCCCACCTGTTCAAACCATTAGGTAAGAATTTCGATGACAAAAATTTTTTAGGAGGGGAGAATTGTAATATCCCAATATCCTATATTAGGGGCTAGAACCTTAGAATAGTGTATAGGAGAGTTTATTGAGAAGTTAGAAAGTGCATTTCATACTCATGCATAATATAGCATACATACATATGTGAATATTGATTTTTGCATATTAAAATGATTGTACATGCATTCATTGACATTTTTTGGGTATGATTGATTTATAAATGTGAATATGTAGAGAATTATGGTTTATATGTGTTGAAAATTGATTTGGTGATAATATTTATTGATTTGGAATTTATGGTGAAATTTAGGAAATTTTCAAAATTTTAAGTATTTTTGGACTTAAAAAATGCCAAGTGACAAGTCAATTGATAAATGGTAGTAGAAATAAGTATAAAATGACAATTGACATAATTAGCTAATGATATTAGAATTTGTGAGAAAATGATGTTGAAAATTTGGAAGACAATTGGAGTAAAAATTAGAGAGAGATAGAGAACTAAGTGAGGTTATAGGTCACCTGCCAAACTTAGTCTTTATTTCACAATTATCTTGCTTTCTTCTTCTTCATGATTTTCTTCATCTTCTTCATGGATTTTTCTCACCAACTTCCATCAACGTTAAATCTAGGTTTCTCATCCCTCACTTGCTACTCCCACCTTATTGTTTTCTCCATTTGCCACAAGAAACTGAAACTTGCCAACCTCCACAATGATGTATGTAGGTTACATGAGGAGTTAGGGCTTCTTAGTGTTTTTGAAGGACTTGAAGTTTTAACAAGTAATATGATAATTCTCATGAGTGGTATGAATATGAAACAAATATGATGTTTAATTGATATTACATGAACATCAGAATAGAGGTTATTATATATGTGCACCGTGGATAAAGGATGAAAATATTGATGTCTTGTTTGTGTGCTTTGATGATTAATATTTTACGAATTGTTGTAAAGATGAGTTTGGAATAGAAAGATTATTGAAAGCATGTATAAAAATAGTGCAGAAAATTTCTTAGAGAAATTATATGTGTATGCTCTATTTTGTTGTTGATATACGTATGTTTTTTTTTACTATGATTACGTGAATCTCTTTGAGTGTTTTAGAGATGAACTAAAATGAGTTTAAAGTTAAGGAAAACAAAGAGTAATGTGATGTCGTGCTATAGGAAGGACTAAGGTGATAGTGAGACGTAAATATAAAGAAAATGAAGAATTGCAAAAAATGAAGAAGTACAAAAGCTAGGATGAATATGCATATATGAATATTCTGTTTTTGGTGTTTGTGATAGATGATTTGTTTATGAATGAGTTGAGTTGAATGGGAGTCGAAATGAAGAGAAAATAATATATAAGTTAAAAATGTTGGATTTAGCAAAAGAAAGGAAGAAGAAATGAAAATTTTGTAGTTTGGAAATCTCTGTGGAGCCACCTAGAGTCGGAGAAGATAAGTGAGGATTTTTCACGATCGTGACAATGAGGAAGTGTGTCGCAGTGCATGATCGTGCACAAGCATGATCGTGACCATACGTGACAATTGCAAACATCCTTCATTCTTTTGCCTATAACTTCTTCTCCTGACCTCCAAATTACTTAAAATTTGAACCCCAAACTCCTCACACATTATTTTTCCTCTCCACCAAAATTCATGGCCATCTAAATTCATTAGGATAGGATTGATTGATGAGTTTAGGATGAAAAATGATAAAGTGTGCTAGAATATTATTAAATGAGCATTTTCACTGAATAGACATTGGTATTTTGGCCATATATTGATCTGTAGATATCTAAATGAGATTTTTATTTATATTAAACTAGAGACATATGGTTACAAATTTCATAAAGGAATCAAATTTTAATTCTATCTTTAAGAATTTCAAAACCTGGCTTGAATTTGAGTACAAAGTACTATTACAGTTTGAGCACAGTCTGAAATATTTTGTAAATAACTTGTAGAATAATGAACCAAATTGTGAGAACTTGGTGTCGATAAAAACTTAAGATAAATGGGAACATTTTTTTGGAAGAAGGTGATGCCTAAATACTTCATTTTCTTTGTCTTAATGACTGTGGAAAACGGACCCCAAAATCTGTTTTTAGAAAAAGTTGGAATGATCAATTGAGTTATGAACTTAGATTCAATTTGTTTTATTAAGGTGTAAACCTAAGTTCAAATTATACTTATGTAAGCTTTTATATATGAATGATCATGTGATGAGGAAAAAAAGAAAAAAAATCTGGGATTGTCATTGAGCAAGCATAGTACATGATCCATATATACATATGTGCATAAAGGAGTACTTATATAATTATACAAATTTGTGATATGTGTAAATGTATATTGCATGATATAGAGGAGCATTTAGAGCGTCAACATCCAGACATTGCCAGGACTTTGAGGCAATAGCTTTCTAGAGCAATATGTGAGTGACCTAGATGGTCCCACTTAATTAATTATTTGTTTTAATTTATGTTCTAAATTATCTTATGAATGTGAACTTGATTGTGTTGATTCGGGCATTGAATGTACGAGGGGTTTGATGCATGAATGTGATATGGGAAGTACTCCTTATATGTGAATCTGACGAAATAAATGATTTTCAACGCATATGTGGAATGGCAGACCAAAGTCCGAAGATAAATGTGAATGTGAATGTGATGCATTTCATTACATGAATGCATGAAAGATAAAGGTAGTTGTGATCGGAGTCGTCAGTAAAAAAAGCTTAAAGCTCATAATGTGATAAGAGCCTATGACTTAGTTGTTATTATACCCGATATCCACTAAGGTATATGAGACATTATCTGATACAAGCTCGGTATCCACAAGGGATATCTGCTAGTACAAAGGCACTCAGTCATAACAAAGAAAAAAATGAAAATGAGTCTCATATGCATTGCATATACATTTAACATGTAATGTAGCACCCTACTCTCACAAAACACGTACTCGACATCCTAAGTGATGTTTGAGTACATACCTCGTAAGGGCGGCATGCTAGAACAGTTAGTCAATCAAACTAATGACAAAATGTTTTTTCAAAACAACACATGCATATACGGAAAAATCAATAATCAATTTAGCCCTTTTATTCATAATTATTTTCAAACTCAAAAGTTACAACCAATATGCAACTCATCAAAATTTCACTAGTCACTTGGGCCCATTTCAGATACAAAACATTTTAGTTATAATGTCATTACATTATAAAATTATTCATATACACTTTATACAGTATTTGTGAATACACATTTTGATATAAAACAATGAAATATAAATGCAAGCGCTCACTGATCCCAACCTCTAACTCTTACTCGAATGCAATAGTTAGACTCCCGTTTACCCAACAAGGCAACTCCTCTAAGCCTAAAAATTAATATTGCAATTTTAGTGAATTTTGCGAACTCAGTGAGTTAACTATCATCGATGATTCACTCAAATCATATAACACATCACATCATATATTTATATAATTCACATCACTTCATTTATCATGTAGCATCACATATCACATCTAGAGCAGCCGAACAAATCATTTTGATCATTTAAAACATATATATCAATTATAAATGCAATGCACATGAAACTCACTTTCATTTATTATTATTATTTTGATCGAGTGCCTTTTTACTAGCTCATATCTCTTGTGGATACCGAGCTGCATTAGATAATATCCCATAGCCCTTAGTAGATGACGGCTACATTCACAACTGAGCCAGAGGCTCTTATCAGATTCTGAGCTTAAGCTCTTTTCACTGGCGACTCATATTATAACTGCCTTTATCTTTCATGCATTCATATAATGGAATGCTTCATATTTACATATTTTTTTTCAGTCCTTAGATTTCAATTTCACATTCAGAACACATTTATCATCCGACCTTGGTCTGGCATTGAACATAAAATGTTGAGTATACTTATTTCAGCCAAATTCACATATAAGGAGCACTTCCAATACATATAGTTCATGCATCAAATGCCTCAGACTTTCAAAGTCTAGAATCCACACAATCAATTTCACAAAATAGTCTAATACAGAATTTAATACAAATAAATATTTAAGTGAGACCGTCTAGGTTACTCACAGTACACTCCAACTTAGCATTAACTTCCATGATATGAAAACGTCTGAATATCGACGTTTATCCTACACATCAAAATTATACAATACACATATTACATACACATTATTAATTGCACAATCACATAAATATTCAGTTTTACACATATGTATATGTGTAATGTATAATACATGCTCAATGATAATTTCAGGTATCTTTCCATTATTCTCGTCACATTATCAATCATATATCAAAACTCAACTAAGCATAATTTTTACTTAGGTTTACACCTTAATAAAACCATTAGAATCAAAATTCATAACTCATTTGATCAATTCAGATTTTTCTTGAAATATACCTATTCTTTCTTACCAAGAAAATGAAGTAATTTGGGAACACTTTATTTAGAGAAATGTTCCCCCATTGTCTTAAGTTTCTAATGACACTAAGATCATTCAATCTGGTTTTGTATTCCAAAATTTACACTCCAAATAATTTGAATTGTTCTTAAACTGTAACAGTATTCTGTACCCAACTTCAAGTCATATTATGAAATTCTAGAGACAGCATTGAAATTTGATTTTTTTAGTAAAATTATAGCCCTATGTATCTAGTTTAATGTTAATTACTAATCATTCCATTTGGATAACTACAGATCAATATATTGACAAAACACCGAAGCATGTTTAGTGAAAAATACTCCAGTTATCAATATTCCAGAATTGTTCATCATTTTCATCCCAATTTCATCAAACAATCTCTTCCAAATGATTTCAGATGATCATAATTTTGGGTTGAGATGAAGAACAATGTGTTATGAGTTTTTGGTTTAAATCTCATATCATTTGGAGGTCGGGAGAAGAAGTTATAGTCAAAAGATCGAAGGATGTTTGCATTTATCTCCCATCAGTAACCATATAAATGCACGATTGTGATTTTCCAATACATTTCAAATATCACGATCATGCTTGTTGCACGATTATGACTCTTGAACTCTTCAGAAAAGTCACAATTGTGTAGAAGTACGATCATGCTTTTCCAAGTTCTTTACAAAGTCACGATCGTGCAGAAGTACGATCGTGTTATTCTTCTTCTCCTCCAAAGCAGCTGATTTCGTTTCTTCTTCCTCTCTTTTTCTTAAACCAACATTTCTAACTTAAATCTACCCCATTTTCAACTTCCATTCTACTAAAATCATTCACAAACAAATCCAAAATCCAGATAAAAACACAATAATCAACAACCGAACATCATTCAGGCATTTTTCGCCATTTTCTACACTTTCCATTTTTTTGCGTTTCTTCTTTCATTTTTCTGCAATTTCATTTCATCTTAATTTATCATTTTAATCCTCTCTATATCACGATTTAACCTTACTCTATGATTTCCTTAACTCTAAACTTATTTTCATTTTATTTCTAAAATACCCACAAATTCACGTAAACATCAAAAAAGAAAACATAGTAGATACTCATCAATTTTTCATGTATTTTTTGCACTCTTCTCATGCCCACTTTCATTGATCTTTCAACTCCAAAAATCATCTTAACACTATCTTATAACATATTTATCATCAAATCTGTAAAATCAACACATATGGCATGCCCAAAAAAATTCCTCACTCACTTTTCAGCAAATATGTATATCACTATTTTATAACCATTTAGCAGTGAGCTAACGTGATGCATGCTTCATCATATAAAACAATGAAGAACCATAAAAATGTGCCTACTTGTTTAAAAGTCCAACTCTTCAAAAATCATGTAAGCCCTAGCTTACCAATAACACCCGATTATCATCAGTCGAGAGTTGTAGGGTTAGGTATTTCGATTAGAGTGAAGAAGATAATAAAAAGAGGTAGCAAGCTGAAAATGAGAGCAAGGCTTGCATTATGAGGGTGAGACATTTCTGAAAGTAATGAAGCTTCCAGAAGGTGAAGCAAGTCTTGAAGAAGAAAGCAAGATCCAAAAACATAACAGTAACTTGGTCTTTTAAGTGAACATAATAGTAGTAGGCTTTTAAGATTGGCTTTGCAAGTGACACTTGTCACTCATCCATCTTTTAAGGTTTTAAACTAGTTCTCATTTAACTAGTCCAACTAACTCTAAAATTTTACTCCAATTATTTCCCAATTTTCAATATCATTTTCTCAAAAATTCTAAAGTAATCTATAAAATTTCTCCAATATCATTTAACTCTTATTTCTATTTTCATTCATAATTGACTTGCCACTTGGCATTTTTCCTAGTCCACAAATACTTATAATTTTAGGAAATTTTTATAAAATTCATCAAAATTCTAATCCATCTATTTATACTTCTCCAATTCGGTTTTCAATTCAAATAAATCACAATTTTCAATAATATTACATTAACAAATCAATTACTTGGAAATTTCAATGAATGCATGTATAGACATTTTAATGTGTGTCAAAACTCAAATTCACGTGCGTGTATGCTAACGTTATGCTTGAGCATGAAATGCATTTTTCTTAATCTCTCATTGATCTCACATGTACCGTATTTTAGTATTTTAACCCTTAGTATGGGAATGAGATGTTACATGTAATGTTTGAATGATTGCAATATACTGTTGACTTGTATTTGAATGAGAACTTGAAAATTGTAAACAAAGTGATCTGTGAGACTACATAATGATAACTAAAATGATGTGAATTATGCGATTACATGTATTGATGTGTTATATAAATTGAGTGAACCAACGAGAATGGTTACCTCATTAAGTTCGCAAAACTAACAAAAATTGCAACATTAAAATTTCAAAACTGAGAGAGGACATTAGTGACACAAAGACTCTGTAAGAAGCATAGTTCTTATATTTTGGATAAGAGAAATGGCTCAAAGGTCGGTCAACTGAGATTGAATGATTAAATAGAAATTTTTTTTGTATAATTCCTCATATATTGAACATGTTTTGTATTTAGTTTTGATAATGTACATATTTGGATGATTTGAAAATTTACAATGTACATATTCAGTTTTTATGAAATGAAATGAGGAATTCGATTTTTAAAATACTATGACATTTACGTATTAAATGATGATGCCCTGATTAAATTAGTGATGTGAGTGCTCTAACATATCACTCTTACGGAATACTTATTCGAATGTCACTCAGAATGTCAGGTACGTACCTTGTGATGGTGGGATGTTACAAAACATACCCAAAGGTGGTTTACAAACTATTTGAAGCTTGGAAAACATAATGCTTTCTTAATAAAAGTGGCTTTCAACACGACCATTTATATGATTTAGAAGGAGAGAAATACTTATCTGCAAAATTAAAGGGAGGAAGATAAGTACAAAATAGCTGAAAACATTGTAAATTGGATTATGATAGCCAAGAGAGTTGATCATCTTCTACCAGCCACTACGAGAGCAAAATGGTGCTTGTAATTGCGTGTTTGTAAATGTAGGTGTTGTCTTGATATACTTAGTGAATCTTCAAGTATCTTAAATAATCTTAGTTATTTATAACTTAGAGAAACTTTGTATTACTGTAATCTTGAAATAACTTTTGCTATGATAATAAAATTATTATTTCATTTTCCAAAAAAAGATATAAAAAAAAAAGAAAGCCTAAGAAGAACTATGATGAAGTGATTAAAATCTTATGACTTTGTTAGAATTTATCATAGATATGGCTCGCAACTAAAAACTTTGGCGTGCTAGAATTAGGATAAAGGTTTTCGCATAAAAAGGTCTTTCTCATTTTTTTAAGCCCTTTAAATACTTTTACTCAAATTTTTTATTTTACAGTCAGCCTTAATATTTTGATTACATAGTATTCATCTCCTAGTTATTTAACCTAATTAATTTATTGCTTAGTCTAATTACTTTCTTGTAATGACTGACTTCATATATTTTTGTATGTATCTTTTTTTACTTTGTACATTTATTTACTTATTTTTTCTTATATTGTTAATTTTTATTATATATGTATGCTTTATGTATTGCATTACATATTTTTATATTTTTATTTATACATGTTTATTTATATTTTATTTTATGATTATTTTGCATTACATGTGAATTTATTGGAAACATTATCTATTAAGATAAGGGTAAAATTACGTATTGAGTCTTTTTAAACTCTGCATTTAGATAGGGATCTCACTTTATGCTATTGTTTTCGTTTTGCATGTAAAGAATAGTTATTAGTGTTTAAAAAATTACTATAACTTAATTTGTTATAAAATGATGAGTTGGTGACGGTGTGTGTGTGGTGGTCGAGCCTGGATTTATGAGGCGTCCAACTTTAGTTAGTGGCATACTTGCAAAAACAGATGCATATCTTATCCTCAAAACTAATATTATGTTAGTTAATGTTTCCTGAAAATAATGCTTCACACGTATTGTTCCCTTCGAACTCAAAGATTAATCCATCCTTCACTCCATTATGTGACCACGTTATCCTAACTGATCAACCCAAAAAACAAATCTATTTGACAGCTGTGGGATTTGAACCCACGCCCTTTCGGACCAGAGCCTAAATCTGGCGCCTTAGACCACTCGGCCAAAC
>JANKYF010000007.1:46641642-46653190 GCA_029829435.1 Erythroxylum hondense | reverse complement strand
GTTTGAAAGATCATAAGGCTTTTCTTTTAAAACTAAAAGTTTTACTATTTCTTAATGAATAAAAAGCCTTATACAATAAAATGATATGAAATATTTATGCCTAATGAGCCTTTAAGATCATCAAATTGATTAAATAAGATTACAATTAAAATTACAAAATATAAAATGAACTTAATATGCCTTGATTTTCTTTTGTTATTGACTTGATCTTTCCTTCAATATTTACAAACTTTAACTTCTCTTTGTCTACTTTATGAAATATCTTTTTGAGTTTATAGCTACATCTTTTTCTTATATCGCTTCTCATCAAAATAATAAACTTATTAATAATAATTATGTTTTGTGATCATCAAAATGAAACTTCCATTGATTCAACACCATATATAACCTATAAAAGTACAATAAAATTCATAACTATGTATATGTTTTGACCTTTTTTCTAAAAAAATTATTACACAATGATTTTTTATATTTTAAAATTAAATTATATTTGAAAATATTTTTATTTAAAAAATTTCACAAACTAAATTGGGATGATATCCGAAATCAAAATTTAGATCCATCACAAAATCCTCCTCCTTTATTTATTTTAATTCTTCCACTTATTTCTATTCAAAATTTGGTGATTACTTCATTTACACGAGCTAATTGATAAGTCTACTATAATTTTGTTAGCTCAATAATGCCATCTGTTCCAAGTAATTCTGCTTTCCCCATTCTATCTCGCCAAAATCAATTTCAAACCCTATATTTAAAAATATTCATATTAAAATGATGTCGTTTTTTTGGCCTACAAGCCTAAGATTAACTTAAAGCTCGTCAAACCGAACTTAACTAGTTGACTTTAATCTGGACTAGTTTGGTACCCTTTTTAGGATCTCTACCCATATCCCCAAACTTGTTATCTCTTCATAATTCAAACCCACAAAATCAAGCTCCCTAAAATCATATTTCCTCTTCATTAAGCACAACCTCATCGCCTATTTCTCCTCCACCTTCCTATAATACCACTACAAGAAATGAACACATTACCGACGAAATTTGGCAAAGGTTAAGAAACTGTAGTAAATTACTGACGGAAATTGTATATCATCAGAAAACTAGTCCGGATTATTTTCATTTAGCGACGGAAGCAATATCCATCGTTAAAATTGAAAGAAAGTCGTGTGTTACCGACGGAAATTCTATACCTGTCATAAAAGGTGTTTGGAAAATTTTTGATTAGCGACGAACTAAGTACAGTTGGTAAATAAGGCGGGAGAAACTGGTGGTAAGTTGAAGATCTGACATTACCGGCGGAGTATTAAAAACGTAAAATTTCGTCGATAAAATGTAAATCAATACGTCGTTGTCTCTTTGCGATTGAACGTTATTAACTTAAACAAAACGACGTTTGGTTTTACTTCGTCGTCTCTTTGTAATTGAATGTCATTAACTTAAACAAAACAACGATGTTTGGTTTTAAACCAAACGACGTCGTTTTATTCTGGTTTAAAACAGTTGCCTACCTACCCCCTACCGTCGAGTCTCCAACCATTTTCTTCTCCTCCCTCCCATGTCATCTCCTCTCCTTCAGCGACGACTCCCCCCGCTTTCTAGTCAGACATCGGTGTTGTGGTCGATGTCGGAAGCTCGTTCTCTTCTCCCACAACCGTTGCATTTTCGTGAGGTATATTGCAAACGGCTTAGTTTTCTATTGAGTAATATTTTTTGTTTATTTGATTTGTTTGGTAAGTTTGAGTAATTTGTGAATGGGTAAGAAGAATTAAAGTTAAAATGTTAGTGTTAGAAGGTTGTGTTCTAAAAATTTGTTATGATGTTGCAAAGGTTGTTTGATGCATATTAGGTGTTTGTTGAAATGCCTATTCTTTATTGTAATTTTTTTAGTTAGAAGATGAAGTTGGTTAATTCTTCCTAATAAGAGTCTTAATTGTTTGGTTTGGTTTGGTCTATTTTCAAGTGCATCTAATAGTTCTTTAAAATTTGATAATGGTTTTGCATTGTGTAAATACATAAGGATGGTTAGAAATATGTTCTAAGTTAAGAGGTGATACATATAGATGGGAGCCTATTGAAAATACCAAAGATACTCTTAGCAAATAACGTCTAAAATATATAATTGTTCAAACTACAATTTGACAACATAATTGGATGCATATCAAATTTGACTTGAGTTCAAGTCTAAATGCAATTGTTTTCTCCTCTTTACATCCCTCTTAGTATATAAGCAAAGTTGAAGTGATTCTATTCTCACCATTCCATTAGAATTCTTTTATTTGAAAGTCAATTTTTGTCTAACAATTAGATGAAACAATTATAGATCTTTATGAGTTTCCTAGCATGTGCTTATTTAGTTGATATAGTTACGTTGTCTGTGATACTTAGACTTACTGTTTTTGTTTTGCTAATTTAGTGATGAATGATCAATATAAAAGGGTAAAGTGAACAAAGAACTCATTAAATAAATTAAGCAATCAAATGATGGAAAAATGAGCCAAATGGAGCACATATACAATTCAAAAGAGTTTCGAGATAATTTAAGCCAAGTTAATCAAGGACAAGAAAGAACGAAGTCACTCTATGTGATAATCATTGTGATTTTTTTTTGTTATCTTATCTTAGTTATTTCAAAGAATTAGAGATATGATCATTAAATGATCTTTTACATGTAGGATATATCATATATACTTTGACTAAATTATTATAAATCAATTTAAATTATTTGAGGTACACATTATTAGGTTTTTTTAAACTTATAACCAAATTTGTAAAGGATTCCTTTTCACCCATGACAAAGAAGATTTTATATAGATGGTTCATCCTATTCCATGAAACAAGAAGATATTGAATTTGTAAGTCGAGTTTAAAGAGTGAACATGGATTCTCTTTGGGTTAAAGAGGAGTGGACATTGGTATATATATGATTCAATTTGATTATCTTTTTAACCGAGATTGTTTATGTGTATATAAATCCAACTTACTGCATTCTCTTTTCACATCTTTTTCATTCTCAATAACAATAGACACACCATCAATAGCAATAGGCACACCATTCTTATTCCCATTTAACAATACAATGTTCTTATTTGGGGGTTGTAGGAAGTGAATATGGAAAAGGTTTAACAGGAAGGTAGAATGTTGATTTAAGTATGAATGAATTTATGGGAAAAGTGGTGGTACATGGACTTTTTGTGTGAGTTATGGTTTAAGGAAGGTATGTTTTAAATGAAATTATTATTAGTCAAATCTTTAGTTTGAGGATGCACACATCTGCACTCATGCTTTTCATTTTAAATTCATATGACAACCATTGTATAATTTTCTTAACAAACTAAAAATCAGTACATGTAATGCTTATTTTGTGGTCTTCATCAATCATATGGAAAATCAATATATGCTTTATGATATTAGAAAATATTATATTTGGGATATGCTTGATAATATGTTTTTCAAGGAGATTGAAAAGAAGCTTTAGCAGGTATTAAAATGGCATTCATAGTAAGAATAACTATGGATTTCAAGAATTATTTTTGACACATATTGGAAAATGACATTTCTATCAGTTGGTCTGTTTCTTATTGTAGGTTTGTCATCATCATCTTCCTTCACGTACTTAAGGAAGATCCTTTTACCGTTTGGTTGAGGTTAGTGATTTTGTTTGATACTATGTTTTCTTAAACTTGCCTTTATTTGGGTATTTCTTTACTTTTCATGTGCAAATTTTTACACGTATCTTTTTAAAATTGTATTGTTAAAACAATTTATTAAAATAAGTATTTAAATTGTTATGAATACTTATGAAATTTGAGACTAGTACATATTTAATATAGGAGTTTTAACATTAATTATCTTCTAACATAAATGATTACAAACATATATGTTAGATGTTAAGTTTACAATTTTTTTAAATCTCAACCTATAAACCTTAACCCATAACTTGTGTTCCATAGTAACTGTGAGGCTTATCAGTAAGTGGAGTTTAGGGATCACAACGAGAACTTGTTATCTTCATTCACATGTCTTATCTAAGATGTTTTGAAATTTATTGCTAACAAGAATGATACTAACTATCGATTAACTATTTTAAATTAACAGTGTCCATAAATGAGTTTTCAGGATAGATCTTGGATGTATAGACGAAAATTGCTGATGGTTTCATTAATCCTGAAGTTGTTAAGGGAGTGGAAGTTTTTATTCATTATGCATGTTCTCAACCTGCATATATGGATGGGACAAAGATCAAATGTCCATGTAAAAAGTGCAAACACAAATGTTTACTTACTATTGATGAAGTTAATGGGCATTTGTTGAGAAAAGGGTTCGTCCTCAATTATTTTGAGTGGACACGACACAGGAAACCCGACATTTCTAGCACCTTAAGGGGTAAGCAAGCACAATCGTCTATCAACCTAAATGACTATAAAGGGGGATTAGAGTTACAAAAAATTATGTGGAAGAAACAGAAAATTTGTACATGCGAATGGTTTATCATGGGGTCGGTTATACCTTTGAAAAAAATAGGAAAAATCTTGAAGAAGAACCAAACCCACAAGCAAAATAGTTTTTTGACTTGCTACAGTTAGCTGACTAAGAATTGTGGCCAAATTGTATGAAAATGACCCAATTGTCTTCAATTGCTCAAATATTGAACATAAAGTCTGAAGGGTATATTTCGGATCATAGTTTTGATAAAATTCTAGATTGGTACAATGAATCATTGTTTGCTGATCATACAATGGTTGATAGTTTCTACAATATGAAGAAACTTATTAGGGGTCTTGGTTTGCCTGTTGAAAAGATTGATTGTTGCAAATTGGGATGTATGTTGTATTGGCGAGATGATGTGAACTTAGAAGAGTGCAAATTTTGTAGCCAATCTAGGTTTAAGCCTAGAAAGTGTTCAATGAAATAGAAATTAGTACTATATAAGTGGATGTATTATTTCCTGCTAACTCTGAGACTTCAAAGACGTTATGCTTCTGATATTACTGTCTCTTATATGAGATGGCATGCTAAACACGAACAGGAAGATGGAGTAATGAGTCATCCATGAGATGCACTGGCATGGAAGCATTTCAATGACACCCATCTTGATTTTGCTGTTGAATGTTAAATGTCGAAATGTTAGGTTAGGATTGTCGACGGATGGATTCTAACCTTTTGGTCAATCCGAGCAGCAATATTCATAATGGCCAATCATAGCGACTCCTTATAATTTGCCTCCTTGTATGTGTATGAAAGAAGCATATATGTTCTTGACAGTGATTGTGTCAGGGCCTACAAATCCGAAGTATAAAATTGATGTGTTTTTACAACCATTGATATCTGAATTGCAGCATCTGTGGGAATATGGTGTTCAAACATATGATGTCTCTCTGAAACAGAACTTTGTGTTGAGGGCAACTTTGATATGGACCATTAGTAATTTTCCAGCATTTTCCATGTTAAATAGATGGAGCACAGCTGAAAAATTGGCTTGTCCTTATTGCTGCAATGATTTTGATGCATTTTATCTTCCAAATGGGGGCAAAATATGTTGGTTTGACAATTACAGGAAATTTTTTCCTTCAGATCATCCATTTAGGCGCAATAAACAAAAATTTATTAAAAATAGGATGGTCAAAACACCTCCTCCTCCTATAAAAGTTGGTGAACAGATTTTGCAAGAGATTGAGGAATTAGGCTTGCTTAATGTAACAAAATTTGAAGCCAATGAAGTAAATACAAGCATTTGTCAAAACTTTGGTTGGAGAAAACAAAGCAATTTTTGGGATTTGCCATATTGGAAAACAAATTTGGTACATCATAATCTAGATGTTATGCATATTAAGAAAAATATTTTTGACAACTTGTTCAACACTATTATGAACATTGAAGGGAGGACAAAAGACAATGCAAAATCACGAGCTGATTTTCAGCTTTTTTAGAAGGAATGAATTACATAAAGATATTCTCATAGGAAAATATCCGAAAGCATGTTACACTTTGGACAAAAACAAAAGGAGCTTTTGTGTGCATGGTTAAAAAGTCTGCAGTTTCCCAATGGTTTTATTTCAAACTTGGCTAGGTGTGTGGACCTAAGGAAATACAAACTTTAGTATGAAAAGTCATGATTGTCATGTGTTTATGCAAAGGCTAATTCCAATTGCATTTCGGGAGTTGCTACTAAATAAGGTTTGGGAAGTAATAACAGAATTAAGTATGTTTTTAAAAGTTTAACATCATCTGAATTCAAGTTGGCGAACATAGAGAAACTCAAAAATGAAATTCCAGTAATTCTATGCAAGTTAGAAGGGATTTTTCCTCCAAGCTTCTTTCACTGTATGGAGCATCTACCTGTGCATTTACCACATGAGACAAAACTAGCTGAATCAGTTCAATATCGATGGATGTATCCATTTGAGAGATAAGTCAAGAAACATTATTGCCATGATCATATTATTATGTTTTTACTACAAAATTGTAAAACCATTTTGTCCAATATAGGTATTTGCATCACTTAAAAAATGTGAAAAATAAGGGTAGAGTTGAAGGATCAATATGTAACGCTTATTTAGTGGAGGAAGCTAGTATATTTTATGGACATTATTTTGAGCTGCATGTTCACACAAGAGAAATAAAAGTTCCTCGTAATGACGATGGGGGAGGAACGACTGATGTTGATAGTAACTTGTCCATTTTCACATATCCTGGATGAACATATGGACATCCAATAAGAAGAATGTTAACAGAGGAAGAAATTGAGGCTGCACATGGTTACATTTTATTGAACTGTTAGGAGGTTCTACCTTTCGTGCAGTAAGTTGAACATTGTTATTTCTCCCTTTAAATTTCTGTGATGTTTATTATTGAAATACATAACAATGTATTTAGATTATATGAGGCATTGTTACGTGACATAATGCCGGACAGTACATAGGATGATATAATTAAAGAAGTTGGGAAACACTTTCCTCATTGGTTTGAGAGATATGTAAGTTCTTACTTACAACTATTATAATAGTTCAATACCAAATTTAAGTATACTTATCACATTATACATTAATGGTATGATAATTTCTTTTATGTAGGCTGTAGAAAATCCAATAGAGAACAAGTTCATTAGTGATCTTTCAAAGAGACCTCTGTGAACTATTAAATCGTATATGGTGTATTTCATGAATGGATACAAATACCATATAGAATATCATAGGCATAGCATGGCAACAATAAACAATGGAGTTGCCATACGAAGAGAATTGATGGATTACTATGGTAAAATAATTGAAATACTTGAAGTTGAGTACCCTTCTTTGCTAATTAAGTGAGGTGTGATATTTAAATGTGACTGGTATTACCGACTCCAAATGTGGAACAAAAATGCATAGCCGATATAATCTAGTTGAAGTAAACATAAGGAGAAGATTGAGACAGTTTGAACCTTTCGTGCTGGCAATGCAAGCGAAACAAGTGTGTTATATCCCTTTTCCAAGCTTACAACGAGATAAGATAGATTGGTTGGCGGTTTGTATAGTTAAACATAGAGGTGTTTTCTAATCATATAAAAAAGGAGAGCAGAGAGTTGACACCGAAGCGTTTCAGGAAAATGTCACTTTTATAAATGCATATGTGACATATGACGATAATGAACCTTTAAACGATTCATTGAACAAATTTGTTCAAATTTCATCTGGAGAGGATGGCGAGGGTCAGAGATCTAAAGAGGAGCTCAAGTTTGATTTTTATTCTTCCGAAGAAGAAGATGATTATACTTTACAATTAAGTTATGATAGTGATTAAATTGTGTTTGTAATTTAATTTTTTAATCAACGTGATACATTATTTCCTTTTCAGTGCATTATTTAAAGAATTTCATTGCAAATCTTATTTAAGGCATGTCGACATGGCGACTAGTTCTGGATGGTGGTAATTCCTTCCATTGGGAGGAATGTAGCAAAATTGTTCCAACCAAAGGAACAAAGTAGACAACAAAAATCGTCACTTCATACACTAAGGATCGTTTGTCGTCTATGGCAGATCTTCTACTTCAAAGTGTTTAGTATGATCTGCATGACGTCTCTTTCCTTTTTATGTACCTCTCATTTCTTTTGAAGAAATTATTATATATATTCACATTTGATGGTTTATACTATATGTTTTAAGCTTCCTTATATCTCGAAGATGGCATGTATGCCGATAGAGGCAAGAGCGATGTAAGTACATTATGTAAAGGATTAGGGAGATTGGTTCTTAAGAAAAATTTGTCAATTCCACAAACCTCGTCTGGACATTCACGTATCTATTAATATCCATTATTAGTTTGTTTAACCATTTTCTAATATGTCATTATGAAAGTTATATACTGATTGTGTTTTAGGTAAATCAGTTACCGCTGGTAATTTATCTGGAGAGTTAGTCTTTCATACTAAGAATGGCGACGCATTTAATTTATCCTCAACAAGTATAGCTATAGCAGAAACGTTGTTGCAAGAAGGGGTTCAAAAGCGTACACCTGAGCGTAGAAGTATCACTGTTTCAATTGGTGCATTTGAATATGCTAGGACACTTCTAAAAAATTTAGACATCGAGGACTCATTTACCTTTACCGAATCCCATGTCACATGGAATAAAAAAAATAATTATATCATTTTGATTTAGAGTTGCAATATAGTACATAAGCAATTGAACGTTAATATATTGTTATATTTGTAAAAATTTGTCCTATGCCCTATTGAATGAGGGTTGTTTTTTCTTTTGTTCTACAATTATTAACTATCATTTTCGACGTTTGTACTTGAATATGACATTAAAAAAATCACCTTATTTCCTTTTCCATATATTGTATCAAATACTGAATTAAAAATATTATATAAGTAGAAAATTAAAAAAACTATGATTTTCAGGTTCATCATATAGGACCAAAGAGACAGCGTGAGATTATACAACCAGGTTTAGAAGCATGATCGGCGACACTTACTATGTAGGTGGATCGTCACATTCTTCAGCTCTCACGATCTCACCTCCTCCGCCTCCTAGATGTACAACTGCAGATGAGGCATCACCTACTGCACAATATGCTACACCATTCGTATCCCATTCCCAACTCATATATCATCCAATACCACTTTATCGAATGGTGGAGTCATCCGCAAGCCTAGAGATTAGGGACCAGATGGAAGAAAGTACATAGTAATTGATGGCATTCTGTAAGTGAAATCACATTAATGACTACTTATTTTTAATTAAGTTATAGGTTTATCAGTTTTTTCGTCTTATCAAATTACTTCTTATATTAGGTTGCTTCTGTCTGGACCGTGTTCCAGAAATATAACTTCTAAATTTAAAGAACGAATTGATCCTTAGGGTTATGTGGGGAAGAATATCTCTCAGGCAACAAAAGAATTTTACTTTCAGGAGTTTGAGGTACAATAAACATTTAGTTTTGTTTTATATTGCTTTATATACACTAATTACATAAATATTATTACATGATATTACTTCAAATTTTTTTCTTCTTATTACAGAAATAATTTTTATAGGATTCTAGTATCAACGCCAGCATATATAGACTATGGGAGAGGCATACTCGTACATGTTATCACGACTTCACTAGTGCGATACATAAAGCTGGTGTACGACTGCGTTTTATTTCGGAGCAAATATGGGGTCAATGGCAGGAGTATTGGAGAAGCTCTGCGGCAATGACAATCTCAGGGCGTAACTTCACCAACAGACCTGGAGGCTCAGAAGGAGAGAGTTTTTCCGTATATACGGGAGGATCAATAACCCACCATGAGCATGCACAGAGACTTGTAAGTATCTTAACTTCACACTTATTTTGTACATGTTTTACTTTGTTGTACTATAGATAATGGTGATGGTATAAATGCCTAGTGCCATATATGGTTGTGTTGAGTTTTTTTATTTGTTCAATAGGGGGACATATCATAAAATTAGGGAAAACTCTGCCAAAATTTTTATTAAATATAGTTCACATCTAAACATTTAGGTTAAATATGCAGGAAAAGTCTTTAGGTCTTCCTCATACACCTACTCAGCTGTTTTTGTATACTCACATCAAGAAGTATGGCAGTGCAACATTCTTCAACTGCCGATGTAGAGAACTGAATGTATGTGAACTTAATGCCTTATTATTATTTCTTTTATAATCATTTAGTTTTACGATTATAAATAATCCCTTACTAATGTAAACATTGGTTTCTAATAGAACCAAATATAACAAACCATTCAGCGACAGTCTAAGGACGAATAACCTGTAGATGAGACTCAGAAGTATTTTGATGTTGTTAATGATAAGGACTGTCGTGGACGGATATTTGGCTAGGTTCATTTGTGAATACTTTTTATTCACAATCTTCCATGTCCAGTACAACAACGTCTACCAGACAATCACAATCGTCGGAAGTCACCGAGTTTCGAGCCACAGTGCATACATTGATGGACCAAATGGCTCAAATGAGACAAGAGCTGGAGCAGCTGGAGGGGAGGGGTAACTCCTCTGAGCACCCTCCATCACCAAGACATTAGGATTGTTGTAGTCATTTGCTTTCAATTACAAAGATATGTTTTGTAAACTTTAATGTTTTTATTACCACTTAACAAATTTTGAACTTTATATTACCAATCAACTTCTATTTGAAAAATTTTAATATATAAATAAATTAATTTAATATGTACAGATAATTCACAGCTGTTGAAATTATGCATTTTTTATAAGATCATCAAACAAAATTTAGTGTCAGGACTTTTTTAAAAAAATTCTAACTTCCAATTACCGACGGATTAGAGAAATTTGTCGAAAAACATGTTCAAATATTACCGACAGAATATGCATACCATCAGAAAAGTATTTTCATATTACCGATGGAACATTGTATACTATTAGTAAGTTGTTCGTTTTGTTTACCGACCGTTTCTGTTACTCCGTCGGTATATTTATGTCAATATATCGACAATTTTTTTAAGTCCGTCAGTATATTTTACCGACAAAAATGCATATGTTAATCCGTCGTTAAAGTTACCTATGCCCGTATAAACGACATTTTTGCACCATCGTTTAATTCCGTCGATAAATATTAATACTGACGGAATACTTGGATTTAGCGACGATTATGTCCGTCAGTAATTCTCTGATTTCTTTTAGTGCATTGTAGCTAAAGGTCAAACTTTTTGCTAAGATTTTGAAAATTGTAAGTAAAAGTCTCACTTTTGGCTACATTTTTTCAAATTATAGCTAAAAGTTACTTGTAAAAAAGCTCAAAACTTATTGTAAATTTTTTAATGTAAGCATATATTATCTGAAACAAATAATACAATATTGAAAAGAGTAATGTCTCAAAAGGATTGTGTTTGTTAATTAGAAAGATTAATTTTATTTAAAAAATTGAATAATAAAAAGAGGTAATTATCATTTTAATTCTATTAGGGATGAAAATGAACCCAATGTTTTAAAAACTAGACTGAAAATTAAATTAGTAAGACAAGAAGTTTAAGGTTTAAAAGATTCAATCAATATTAGACCGTCATAAAATCAGCTAAAGATTGAATA
>JANKYF010000007.1:46600212-46610511 GCA_029829435.1 Erythroxylum hondense | reverse complement strand
TTAATAAGTTAAATTAGATAATATATTTAGTTATATTTAGTTCAAATCCCTTAATGTTACGTCTCCTAGTATTTAGAAGTACTTGGAAAAATAATGAATAATTGTGTAAATATTTATAATTATCTGTAGAACAATGATAATTTAAATATTCCGGAGACCAATTAGGTAAGTGGAGCACTAATTAATATTATAATATAATCATACGCGTCTTAGTCGAATTATTGATTTATTGCTACTTATTAAAAATTAGTAGAGATGCCCATTTTTTAATAACTTCTTGATCAAACCATTTATGGACTTATTAAATATTTATTTATAATATTAGAAGATTGCACTTTAGAATTAATACCAAAGAGAATAACATCATTCACAGTAGACTTCCCCTACATCATCCATTCACCATAACTCATAGCTTATAGACCTAATTGTTTAATGTCTCAAGAGTCAAAACTCATCATTTGCAATCCAATTGCTCCTATTTCTAAGCTGATATGCTTCTGTTTTTGGAAAAATCATCAATTGTAGAATATTTGAGTGGAATGACAGTAATGTTTTGGAAAGCAAGTTCAATATAAGCACATATCACCAAACTTGCTTTGAAGTGTTAGCATTCAGATCACGTTAAAGAAGGTATTAACGTTAAGTTCGAGTAAAAAAATTTGAAAATTTAAATATTTAATTATAAACTTAAATAAAGTATGACGTTTTTTTATAATTAAAAAACAAGACCATGAATCATAATTCATAATACTTCCGGGATAATAAAAAATGGGTAAAGAAAGAACGTACGAAAGAGATCCAAGAAGAAACCAAGAGAGGTGGGTCAGAAATTGAGAAGCAACACTGCGCTGAGAAGAGGAGGCAATTCCATGTGCCCACATGGCTGAATACACCATCTAACCGTCCCCACCATCACCGCCATCGCCACCGCCACAGCCGCCACCGCCCTTAGATTTTCACCTCCTGTAAATTTCCATGTATATATATATAACCATACAAATACTGTTACGAATACACTCCAAAACCAAAATAGGAAATAAAAAGACAAAATACATACATACACAAACAAAAAATAGAAGAAAACTTATTTTCCAACTCATTCATTTGCTTTTCTTTTGTTATTGGCTGTTATTATTGTTACCCAGACGAACAGGAACGACTGAATAACAAAGGGTTGTACAAACTTTACTTGAAAACACGGCTCTCTGAATAAGAGAAGGTCGTTTGTTGCAAGAAACTGAAAAGCTTAGATCTTTGAGTCAAAATGAAGGAAACTGGTGATGGGTTTGTGAGAGCAGATCAGATTGATCTCAAAAGTCTCGACGACCAATTGGAGAGGCACCTCAACAAAGTATGGACTATGGAAAAGAACAAGAAGGACGATGATGGGAATCCCAACGCCGCCGCTGGCTCGGTCACTGTCGCCCCAGCTAAAGTCGGTGCCGCCACGTTCAAGAGGGAGAGGCAGGATTGGGAGATCGACCCTTTTAAGCTTGTTATCAAGAGTGTCATTGCGCGTGGCACCTTTGGAACCGTTCACCGTGGCGTTTACGACGGTCAGGATGTAGCCGGTCAGTGACTTACTTGTTATTTTAGTCGACTTCATGATTTGGTATGATTTTGCTTCCTGCTTTGAGTATAATTGGATATCTTGCTTTGTTCCTGGCATTAGTTGTATCTTCTTGTTGGGTTACTATGTGTACAACAGGGTAAGGGAGGAGTTATGTTCGTTTCAGGCCAAGTAGATTTGATGCGTGCTCATTATGGCTTTTTTAGTGTTCTGCTTTGAATAACTTGCTACATGATCTCGGAAAATCAAGTTCTTGGATCCCGATCTTATTCTTTCTATACTCTTTTACGTCTTCTTAAAGATCTTTTTGGACAAAGTAGAGAAGGCAATGCAAATTGTAAGTTCATATACTTGAAGCGATAATTTAGGAGCGCTTCATCGAGTCTTATTGGGTGAATTGACCAAATTTTGATTAAGTTAAGTTTTTTATTTATTATTATTATTTTTTTTACCATGATGAAATCTTCCGTCCGTGAAATCATATCTTTAAGTCATTATTTACTTGTTGGTTATCGGACGATGCTTAGTAATCTTATGATACCCGTGACTTCTCCACGGGCTTGGATTGGTGCTGCTTCTGACAAGATGGTTTGATATTTCCAAACTTTAATGTGATCCCAGCTGCTAATTAAATGTCATCTCGATGAAGAAAAATACCAAAAATTGGGCCTGGTGCTGGAATTCATGATTATAATGATGAAGTTATTTGGGATTATAATTCTGAAAATTACTGCGCTTAGGTTCCAGATTTGTCCTTTTGTTCCCCCCTTCTCCTTCAATGTATTAGTAATATTCGTTGGTTTTACACAGTTGGGCAGGTAATGCTATGATTCTGTTCTACTCTGTTTTGTGATCCTTATTCCTTAGTTTGTCTTTATGATCTTTAGTTAAGCTGCTTGACTGGGGTGAAGAAGGCCACAGGACAGAAGCTGAGATTGCATCATTGAGAGCGGCTTTTACACAAGAAGTTGCTGTTTGGCATAAACTCCATCACCCCAATGTTACTAAGGTAAAATTTTCAATTGCGATTTATTCCCCTTATAGTTGTAAATCTGCGTTAACTAATGTGTTCAAAGTGGAGTCTAATATGTTTAGACTTCATATGTTTTGTTTGCACAGTCTTTAGTGAAGGTTATGTACGTACGAAATTCATTTACATTAGATACTGGACCTCTTGATTTTGGGTTATTCTTAAGTTTACTTTGGTTGGAGGGTATTTTCTTTTTGAAGTGTTTGAATGGGCCAGCTTCTGAAGGGGGGCTTGTGTGTTGGAGACCAATAGTTTTCTCTGTTTGAATCAAACTGCATAATTTCGCAGATTGCTGGAGGAGGGATGTTTATAGTGGAACTGTGGCTTTGCGAATTTGTCCTTCGTTCTTGATTTTTGCCCATAAATTTCTTTATTAACAAAGAAAGTTACTTGATGTTGATCACCTTGTACTTGCAGTCTTCTTATGTCTACTCTTTTTTGTAGTTTGCAGCCGTTGGATACATTGTTGTGTACACTCTTTTATATATTCTCTTGCTTCTTTTTCTTTTAGCTTTTATGTGTTTGGAAAAAGGAATCTTTAGTTGTCCAGAAGCATAAATATTTTGAACTTGGTCAGCTTGTTTTTCTCTCATTTTCTAATATATTGTTTTGGAGGAAGATACAGACAAACCACTTTCATTGGTTTTTGTCTTCAGTGCTTAGTCAGACTTGAGCAATAGGTTTCTGTTAGAGCATTTTCAAGTTTTAAATATAAGAGACAAACTTCTGGTGCGTTGCTTAGATGATGGTGCACAAAAAATGTGAACGGAATTCAAAATCAGAACTTGGCTTGCAATGTCCCTCGCAGATAACAGCTGCACCAAATGTGTTGCACGTTGAGAATGCAACTTCAGTTTCAGTCCTTTCTGATCCCACTGCGAGCCCATCTCATTAGTTATGTCATTGGAGGTCAATTAACACCTGACAGATTTGTAGAATAAAGCTTCATTGTAGAACCATCAGAAGGAGATTTCTCTCTTATTCAAAACTCATGAATAACTTTTTACTATATTTTCTCATTATCCATGTCAATTTGTATACATTTAAAATTCTTTTTCTGAAGATATCATGCACTCAACTTTGTCCGATGCATTTTTCCGAGTGCTAGAAAGCTAAGTTATGAGTAATTTGATTGCTTCAACTGGTTACCTTTTGTATTCAAGATCCACAAATTACAAGTTCTCTGAGATCCTTTTTTTTAATCTTAACAATAAATTACCAGCTATTTTTATCTCCTTAAGTACAAGACCAGAGCTTCTTGCTATGTGTGTGTTATACCCATTCTCATCTTTTTGTTTCAGTTTATTGGGGCAACAATGGGCTCATCAGAGCTGCAGATACAAACGGAAAATGGTCAAATTTGCATGCCAAGTAATATCTGCTGTGTGGTAGTGGAGTATCTTCCTGGGGGGACCCTAAAGTCATATCTCATAAAGCATAGGAGAAGAAAGTTAGCTTTCAAAGTTGTCGTGCAGCTCGCACTTGATCTTGCTAGAGGGTATCTCTTTGAATATCTTCCTAATGTTCTTGAGATGCTTACTGCTTATTTATTATCAGAGTGATTGGTAATTGGTACTTTGCATGTGTAAGGGATTGGAATGTGATTTGACCATATTCTGCAGGTTAAGTTACCTTCATTCCCAGAAGATTGTTCACAGAGATGTAAAAACAGAGAACATGTTGTTAGATAAGACTCGAACAGTGAAAATAGCGGACTTTGGCGTTGCTCGTGTTGAGGCTTCAAATCCCAACGATATGACTGGGGAGACTGGAACACTTGGCTACATGGCTCCTGAGGTATATATTAGTAGAAAAATTTTCCGTGCATCAAAAGGATGTTTATTTTTCAATTGAATGCCTTTGACTTCATTGGATGACTGTTGCAAAATGTGGGTTTGTGGAAGTTGGAGTTTTCAAGTTTGTAAATCAAAGAAGGTGAACTGGAGACAATTACCTCATCTATATTTGTGGCCTACAGGTTCTTAATGGCAATGCATACAACAGGAAATGTGATGTGTACAGCTTTGGAATCTGTTTATGGGAGATTTATTGCTGCGACATGCCATATCCTGATCTTAGTTTCTCAGAAGTGACTTCAGCTGTAGTCCGCCAGGTATATAATAAGCATATGCTGCTTATCAGAATTTGTTCTTCTGGCAACGCTACCAGCTTTGGAAGTAATCAACTCCATAGTTTCATAACATAACGATTTGTGTTTTGGAACTGTAGAATCTAAGACCAGAGATACCAAGGTGTTGTCCAAACTCTCTGGCCAATGTAATGAAACGATGCTGGGATGCTAATCCTGACAAGCGCCCTGAAATGGATGAGGTTGTCTTCATGTTGGAGGCCATCGACACGACAAAAGGAGGGGGAATGATTCCTCCCGATCAGCAGGGTGGTTGCCTTTGCTTCTGCAAATACCGAGGGCCTTGAGTTGCCAAACTTTGAATAAACATATGGGATACTATAGGCTTTGAGATGTATTCATCACATTTGTACCTAAAAACCAGAAGGTAAAGGAAATTTTAGGATGTCAAAGTGGGGAAAGTGAAAGAAGGTTGATATAGTTGTTTCACATTTACAGTCCTGCATTTCACATTTACAGTCCTGCATTATTGAGTGAAGTGATGTAAAGCTTTTCATTTGCCGTTCTTTCCCTTCTCCTGTTGGGATGGATTTTGTAATTACGAGAATTACCAGTCTGGTAACGGACTGGCATGACCAACCTCGTGTATGGTCACTCATTGTATGCCATTGATAAAATACTATCGATTAGTTGTGTATATTTATTCATGGGACATCAGGCTCGGTCTCTTCTTTGTGGACTAAGCGCTAAAATAAAATGAAACTGAATCGCTCAAGTGCCACAAGCCAAACTTCTACTTGCATTCTTTCCACGAATTGAGAAGCCAAAGAAAATAATTTTGACCTTCTCTTTGTAATTTTTATTTGGTTGCTTAAAAGTTTTTATTATTTTTTTGGAAATATTACAACAAAGTTTATATATTTAATTTGACATTATTTCAATAAAAAGTATTTATTAAAATTTTAAAATATCTTTTGTAAAGACAATGTGATAGTCTATTAGTTGTGTTTGACCCAATAATAAAAGAGAGTGGGTGGGGAAACTTGTTTATCGATCGAGTTTTAAGAAGAGTACAAGTTGACAGCGGTTTACTTAATTAACAAGGCTCCTTCTACTAAACTTCGTAGAGAAATCACCATCTAATATCCTATTTTGTCTTAAGCCACCATATAGACATTGATAAATACTAAATAGATTATATTTCTAATCTCATATTTAATACATTTTACTTATTTATTTGATATTTTCTTAATTGTTTCGTGTACTTATCTTATTTCTATTGTGTTTTTTAGTCTTATTTGCCTTCACGAATAAAAAGAAGAAGAATTAGGACAAAATTAGGACAGAAAATTAAAAAAATTATAACTATTTTTGAGGAACCCAAACCGATTAAAGACATGTCCAATAAGTCTACACGACCGAACTTGGAAATTATGTTTCTTGGTGATTTTATTAGAATTAAGTAAGGTTGAGGAACACAACCATGTAGACGATCGTGTGGTTGATCATGTCAACTCTAAAAAACTCTAAATTTGAACTTTAAATGGATAAAACAAAGAGAAAATAAATGTAGTTCGTAAGAGGTTTGTAGGAGGCTTAAGGGAAGCTTGGGGAAACACATATTGGTGGCCTAGAATGATAGAAAGAGTGAAGAACAAGCAAGAAAACATATTTTGGGGTGAATTTCCGTTAATCAAAAGTAGATTTCGTGAAGATTAAAAGGGATCTCATCATGGTTCTTTTAGTTTTCTATTTTTTCTTTGGTCTTGATGTTATGATTATGAGCTAAACTTTTGTTGGTACTTGGATTAGATGAACCTTGGGATAGACTTGGTAATGACTTTATTTTAACTTAATTCATTATTTAGTTTCATTGAGATTTAATTATATGTTCTTAATTATTCTTGAATTAATATTGCTATTGTATTATTTCATTTATGATTTCATACAACTGAGATTGAAAAATCCTTTTGTATGAATAAATATACTATAATTGAAAGGAGTTGCATGTAAAGCTAGAGATAGATAGATATAAATTCTCTTGATTAGGGTTAAACCTAATAGTGAAATTTATGAATCAATTAATACAGTCTTATTTAACTAGAAAGAGATTTTATTTAGTGAATCGAAGTTTAGGTGCTAATATTCTTGAGAAAGATATTAACATAAGATATGAATTTTCATGATCTAATAAACTATAGATTAAATTGAGTAATGAAATTATGATTGCATGAGGAATCTTGATTCAAAGCCAAGATACCACTATTATCTTTAATTGGTTATTAGTTTAATCTTTGTTCTTGTTAGTTAATTAAGTTGATATATTTTAGTTTATTATTTTATTTTTGTATTTAGTTTTTCTTAAACACCATAATTTGTTAGGTTAGATAATAAAAACAATTAAGTACTAGTAATTATAGTCTCTGTGGGATCAACTTGTACTTGCTAATGATAGCTACAAACTACACCATGCACTTGCAATTTAACACTTAAAATTAATATGAAGTTTTTGACGTCATTATCCGAGACAATAATCTTTTATTTTTGTGTTTATTTATTTTTCCTTAGAGCTCTCTTTCTTGATCTTGTGTTTGTAGCTTATTTTGAAGGAATTGGATATTTCTCATCGTAACCACCTAACATAATGGAAGAATCAAGAGGACATTATTCTCAAGGAGACTATACTATGCCATCACTTATGGTAGCATTGGAAGCTTGGAACAAGAGGCATGGTGACATGTATTCGGAAGCTCAACTAACATCCATGGTCTATTATGACATTTGTGGGGGAGATAACCCTAATCATGAATATCAAGCATCAAACTATATGTGGGAGCATCCGAATTACATGAAGAATCGGCCTTAAGATACTCATTATGAGAATACTTATAATTCAGAATGCGACAATTGTTACAACTTTGTATGGAACGATTATGTTTCATTTGGATTTATATAACAACTACAGCAAGATAAAGAGGAACATCTTAAATATATCTTAATGAAATGCATTGCTTCAAGCAACATACCCTTAATAGACTCCAAAAGCTAGTTACTTCATCTAAATACATTAAGTTAAATTTGAGAGATCATGTAAGTGCATTAATTTTTAAGAGTAGAGAAGAGTTAAAGGTTGAATTCATATAGGAAGTTGCAGTTCAAGAAGAGAAGGAGGAAGAGTTAACAAAGAAGATAAAGCTTGAAGAAACTGAGGAAGCTGTTGTTCAAAAAGAGAAGGAAGAAGAGAAGGAAGAGGAAAAAGAGGAAGAAAAAGAAGAAGAAGAGCTAAATAAGGAAGCTATCAAGGAATTATTGATAGTCATCTTAAGTGTAGAGGGCTCTTACTTCACACAAAACATACTGTCAGAGTCAATCAAAGATCCAGGTGGTTTTATTCTTCATTTTTATATTAATAGTTTGTTACTAAAAGGGGCATTAATGGATTTACTGGATTTTATTAATTTTATACCTTATGTCATTATCTGGTAGTAACTGAATCTTTATATGGAAAAACAAGTGGAAGCAAGTCGTTAATTATGGATCAAGGTTGAATAAGGACTTGCTGACAAGTCCAACAATAAGATTCATAAAGAAATTGGTTGGGAGTCAACCTAAAAATTATGTGTTTTTGTTTTGATTAAGTAGTTTATATGTTTTTCATTAGTAGTTTAGTTATTTTATAATTTTAGTTTGATGGTCTTAATTTTGTACTTAATATTTGATGGAGTTCCACATGTTATGAAGGTAACATCACCCTTTGCTTTAGAGTAGAAAATATTTCCCTAGTGTTGGATGGAAGCCAACAATAATAGATAAGGGTGGAAATCTTTTCTATAAGGGGAGCACGAGTTATCCTGACCTCTTCCTATTATTTTTCCTATTTTTCATTATTCTTGCACGTTTTATATATTAAGGACAAAAAAAAAATTAAATATGGGACAAGGTAGCAATTAGCTTGTCAATTTTGTTATGATTATCTTAATAATGAAAATTTTAGATTAAAAAAAAAGAGAGAATGTTGATCAAGATGATTTATTATGAGTTTGGTTGTCAATGTGATTTGATTTGTTTAGGCAAACAGTTATGAGCCTTGATGATTAAATTGATTCAATTTTGTTCATTTAGGTATAATTAGTATATACATTGAGTTAAATGTAAATTATTGTTGAGTATTTTTATTATCCCACATATAAAAATAAAAAGTGAAAATAAATGAGGATAAACTAGCTTTGTATCATTAAAAGGTAAAAGGTAAAGAGTGGTGCTAGTAGCCATTTGAGATATTAACCTATTTTAATAACCAGGGTATTCAAAATAAGATGGTTACTCTCACGTCAAAAGGGTAAGTGACTTTTTAAACAAGCCTCTAAATGCTCTTATATTGTTTAAATTTGGTGTTTATTTTTAATAACGGATATGAAAATGATTAAAGGGTTTTAAATATTTTCCTACATATGTTAACTTTATACACTGAGTGCAATGGTGTCAATTGAGTTGAAATTTGAAGAATTGTGGATTGAATTAGATTGATTTATAATTTGATGTAAGTAACAAAATGCTTAACATTTCAATGAGCTTTGCAATTGAATGAATAATGGAGAATCTTGATAGATATCCTTTTTGTTTAATGCTTTCCCAAATCTTTTTGTTATTAATTTAATAGAAATAAAATTAATTTTCTTGAGGACAAACAAATACTTAACTATGGGTTAGATTGATATGTGCTAAATAGATTATATATGTTAGCCCCAAATTTTTTTTTAATGTTATTAAGCATGATTCAAGAAAATTAAAGCCTTAATAGATGAATTAAGTGACATTTGTTTAATGTAGTAGCTTAATTAAGTAAGTTAGGTTAGTATTAATTAACTTGACATTAATTAATATATGATAGCATTAAAGAGTTAGGTGTTAAGAGTTAATGAGATTAAATGAGTTAGATGTAATTTAATGTGTTAGTTGGCCTTAAGTTAAAAGAAATGGACTTTGGGCTTGAGTAGGATTAAAGAGACTATAAGGAGGAAGGAAGGAAAAGAAAGGAGTGGGCTTAAGGCTTATGGGCTTAAGTTAAATGAAAAGGGAGTATAAAAGGAAGAAGAAATAAGTGAGTAGGAGAGAAAGAAGAGGAGATTACCGAAATTTAGAGGGAGAGAGTGAGAGTTTCGGTGGTGGAGGAGAAAAGAAGAAGAAGAGAAGAAGCTTGCTAGGGTTTTGGTGACTTTCCAAGAGATTGAGTGGGCTTTTTGATGAAAGTGCAAGGGAAAAAGGTGGAGGAAGGCTAGAGTTTCACATTGAACCAAGAAAACCCTTGTTTGGTTAAGGATTTAAGGTAAGATGTGATTTTTAGTTTGAGTTTTTCCTTGGGTTATTGGTTAGAAAGACTCAGAATGGAATGGGTATAGTGATTCTAGGGTTAAATTCATGATTAAAGTTTATGAGATTTCTCAATTTTGAAACCCTAAGTGATATGAGGTTACTTTCTTGTTATGATTGAAGAAGGGCAAGGAAGAAGGAGGGAAGAACAAGAAGAGGAACTTCCTTAGGCAAGTTTAAGCAAGGATTCAAGGTGGGTTTCATATTTATCTTTATGTATATAAGCTATAAATATAAATG